>BPLS01022785.1:0-14809 GCA_019656275.1 Rhododendron kiyosumense
CGATTAAATTGAATTGAAAATTGGAGCACTTAATTCTCGAATTATATTTTTTAATATAGAAATGTTGTATTTATAGAAATTAAATAAATAAGATAAAAGTAATTAAATAAAGAAAGAAATTAAAAACTGTAACGACAAAGAGAGAGAGGGGGGTGGGGTAGTCCGGGAAAAGGGACATGGGAGGGTAGTCCGGGAAAAGAGACGTGGGGAGGGGGGTTGGTGGGGGTTGTCAGGGGGAAAGCAATTTGCATATTAAAGCTTGTTCTAGGCAGTCTATGCTCCTCTCCAGTTAAATTAAAAAAGAAGAAGAAGGAAAGAACTAGTCCACTTTTGAGATTTCGAGGTGTCTTTCGGGTTCATTTTGATAATCGAAATCGTTGATTTTAAAGAATTTGTCAAGGAATTCAATCATGTCTAGAATCACATTGATCATCTATCGATAAAACGAAATATCGGATCATATTTTTCACAAAAATGGGTTCCAATCTAGTGCACGTATGTATGTTTTTACTCTAAAATGTGTTCTAAAGTCATAAAATTCACATCTGTCAACATGATTTTTGGCAGCTAAACTTCTCGACAAACTCTAAGATCTCGATTAATTAAAGTGGACTCGTAATTAACCGGAAATTTCTATCAAATTTGGACATTCCAATTTTTCCTCCAAACGGAGGACCACCCAGCCGCCTCATCAATAAAGATACAGAAAATCTTATCTGCGGACTTTTTTCTCCGATCCAAAACTTGGACGGGAGAGAATATGATTTCACTTGGGAAGTAGATCCTTTTGTAGCTCAAAATATATCTAAACACAAATATAATCCCGGACGGGAGAGGATATGATTCCACTTTGGAAGCAGATCATTTTGTAGCTCAAAATATATCTAAACACAAATATAATCCCAAACAGATGGCTTTGTTAGTTCTGTTTTTTTTTTAAGTTTGTGTCATATTTTTTATTTTCAAAAAATTTAACAAAAAACTCACAAAAGCAAAAAGTATTATAAAACAAAGACAAACAAAACTCAGTAACAAAGTTAGAGGTTAAAACACTGTAAGCGAGAAGAAAAAAAATTGGAATAGGGCAAAAGGACGGGTTTTTTTTGGCAGAGTTTAGCATTGCTCAGTAACTATCAAAGAAAAGACTTAAATAAAGGCTATAAAGCTTTTGAGGTACGGTGTTCACACCACTGAATAAGTTGCGTTAATCACAGGTTATTCACACTAGTGAATAAATTATTCATTAACATGAATAATATGTAAAATTGGCATAATTGGTGGGCCAAAAATATTAGTGGAAATACTACCCACAAAAATTATTCATCCATAATTAGGGACGGACCCGCCTTGAGGCACGTGGTGTCACGCGCCCCCACGCCCTTGTAAAAAAATCTCCCAATTTTGTATGTATATATATTATATATGCGACCATGTGTAAGAAGTTAAAGTTTTATGCAGTGATAAGTGACAGGCTATGGGATAGGAAGGGTGGGAGTTCGAGTCCCCCACTCTAATTTTTTGGTTTTTTTTTTGGTTTTTTCCAAAATCCACTAGAACTCTTTCACAGCACATGAACCTGCATATTGTATTTGTACTTTTTTGGTCCCCGAAACTTGTATTTATAGAGTTAATAATAGAAAAATAGATGATGAATATGTGATAATTTTGTTTTAACGCATATAGTCGAGGTGTGCAAGTTTGCCCAAGTAGCTTGTTATTAAAATACATATATATACTTTAAAATTATTACATTATCATGAATGCTAATTAAAATTATTTTGGTGTGAATGTGCTTAACTATAATTCATATATTACGGTATTATAAAGAAAATTGGTGCTCCCATTATGTCAAATTCCTAGGTCCGCCATTATCTATAATTACCACAAGTTGTTCACATTAGTAAATAAGTTTTTTTTTTCCCCATTTGTTAATTCTACTCTATTCTATCCTAGGGAACTTGGGAAGGGAGATGAGTGCTTATGGAAATCGAATTCTGCTCATGTGTATGGGAGTATAAAGGAGGCACCAACTGTATTCCACGCGCTAGTGAATAAGTTATTCATTAACGCAAATTGTGCGCTCCCTGACCGGCGCGCCTGAGAGTCGCCATCCGAATTTTTGAGATGGATGATCCGAGAAACCAAGGGCTTTGATTTGAGCAAAAGGAAGGCATTTGGTCTTGCAAAAAATGTTGAAATTTTAGGTTCGGAGGCCACATTACGAATGGGAAATGTTTTGTTAAAAAAACACCTTATTTGCCCGGTTTGAACCGGTCTCTACTTGGTATTTTTAAAGGGGAAAACTTGAAATGTTTTTTGGAAGATTAAACTCTTAGCAAGCAAATAGGGGAAAGGGATATGGGATTGAATATATCACGTCGGCATGATTGTGGTGATTACTATACAGTGAATGATAATAGATGATGTGCAGAAATGAAATAACAAGATACCGATGAACTGCCTTGATCACACACAATACCGCGCGGTGTGAATGGATATAACGCATGGCTTTAAGATGAGCAGTACAGTATATAAACTCATTATCAGAACATTATTATAACCTTAGAATCTCGCACGGTACATTAGCTACCCCGTACGATATTATTTAGAACATCGTTTGGTATGGTTCCTAACATGTTTCAGAGAGAC
The DNA here is from genome assembly GCA_019656275.1 of Rhododendron kiyosumense. NCBI lineage: Eukaryota > Viridiplantae > Streptophyta > Magnoliopsida > Ericales > Ericaceae > Rhododendron > Rhododendron kiyosumense. The sequence continues at coordinate 2,650 of BPLS01022785.1, forward strand.
ACCATACCTCAAACCATCGACTCGAGGTAACTTTCTTATTTCTCTAATTTTAGAAAGAAGAGTTTATAAAATCTTTTTGATGCACTTGATCCTTTAGGATGATCAAGAAAGCTTCTTTTGGAAAATAAAAGTATGACTTGTAGATATGATCTCATTCTGAAATGCGTCTGCAACGGTGTCTAAGCAATAATAATGGACCTAACAATGAGTAAATGTGATCAAGACAGTCAGAGCCGATGAACCATAAACTCTAAAAAGTCGTACGAGGTTCCACACTACATCGTGCGGTGCAATATAGCACCGCACGATAATTGGTTTTTCAATATAGTACCACAAGTATGACTGGAGAAAGTCCCCTTTGGGCCAAGGCCGAGCTTGGCCTAAGGAAACTTGATTTTACCTTAGATTTTGAGCTTGAACGAGGATGGATGAGTGTGGATAATTAAAGAGCTTGGAGTTTTGGAGTGGTGGAGTTCCGAAGCTAGTTATGCACTAAACTTTGGAGCTGAGGGAGGATGGAATGTTTTTAGAGAGAGAACGAATGTCAAAAGAATATTAGGATAACTTTCTCAAGACTTTGGAGATAATGACTGTAAGGAGGATCAATTCAAGAATCAAGGGCCCTTTTCCTCTAAGAGGAAGGGTGTATTTATAGGCAAAAGTCAAGGATTATCAATGCAAATGGGGGAGGTAACTTTTAGGCCGGCTAGAAGTGTGTTCGCCGCCAAGCCGACTTTGAGCTATGGCTCAAGTGAGCGTGACTGATAGCTTTATGAGCCAGTCAGAACTATTGTTTGAAACGCCGTGCGGTGTAATGAATTTCATTCCACCGTGCTGTGTAGAAGCGTAGCGTGTGGTATCCCAAGTTCAATCCTAGGCTTTTTCCGGGCTTTTGGGTTTTTTGGGCTTTGTTGGGTTCTTTAGGCTTTAAGGTGATGAGAATCCACATTCAAGCTCTTGAAGGTTTTTGTTTCCTTAATTTCATTATCGGGAAATTTAAAGAATCTTAGAGATCCAGATTGGGGTGTCTACACAAATAACATGCAAAAAATACACTCCCCCGTCATTGAACAGCCCTGCTCTTACCTAGCCCCCTACCAATCAAGCTAAAAACCGCTGGCAACCACGCGGACAAGCGATTTTGGTGGAGAAAGGGAAAGGAAAACCATGTCCGAAGGCAGAGATTGGTCTCTCCATTCCTGTCGCCCATATTAGGGTAAACCAAGGGTAAATAAGGCGGAAGAGAAGAGGAAGTGTGGCGGGTTGGAGAGAGGTGCTCCCGTTTTTTTCAGTTTAGGATTTCTATCTAAAGAGGAGAAAATGGTCACTTCGACCTTGAGAGTGCATTAAATAGTGGTGGCAGGAAAAGAAATGGTGGTGGCATTATCGGTTTCTTTTGATCCATAGACAGGCAGGCAGACTGAAGAGAAGAGAAGAGAAGAGAAGAGCAGACTTTCAAGAGTCTTGAGACGACCTCAACGTACTTTTCAAATCAAAATACTACTCCTCCTACTACGGAGTAGTAGTTGGAAAACAAAAGTAAGTTCTGCTCATACTTCCTCCTCGTCTACTCTCGATCACCCCATAATCACAGCTTTTCTGGTCCGCCGCTCTGGCGCAGCCCACTCCTAATTTTCCCTCGCAATTTCCCTGGAAAAAATCCACCTCCCAGAAATCCGCTGCTTGTGAAACATTCACCTATGCTTGCGCTTCGTTAGGCTGTTTTCTTGATCCTCTGCTACAGCCTCCAACTTCTTCTAACCAAATTCGATCGGTTTTCTCCGAGGTAAGCTGAAAAAGAACTCAACTTATTTATTGTTTGCATCCATGTATTCAATTTGGACTTAAGTTACCCTAGTTTACTTAATGTAAACCTCTGTTTGCTTGCGTTAGAGCTTGTCCCATCAGTTTTAATTATCGATACCGAAACTAGTTTACGAGACTGGGCTGCCTCTCCATCATTGCCGATTGATTTTTAAGTTGGTTGGAGGCTTTTGGGCCAGACTCTCTATTGTGTTATGATTTCACTTTTCATTGTGCCGTAAATGCACTTTGTTTTGTTCTCATCCCTATGTTGTTAATCCTTTGATTACATCTCCCAAGTATAAAAGCTTGTCCAACTTGGGATAATTATTACCTCCAAAATTATTTGAGTGGATCCCGACTCATTGCCAATTTGTTATGGGTTGGATGCTTTAAGAGCTTGTGCACGTTCTGATTCGGTTAAATGTCCCAATCTTTGCTCTCTTTATTTTAGAGTCATGTTGTACTGCTTTTGCTAAAGATACATAACAAATGCTTGGCGAAATTGAGCCTAACTCACTTTTTTATTTCAAATTTTCATAGATCCTACAGTTAAATATAAGGTTCAAGAATTGTATGTATATATATATGTTTATTGTTTATATATCTTCTCCACCTCTGGGGAACCATACAGAAGGTTATTTCATATGTATTTTAGGCTACATTTTTTGTTGTATGGTCAGTTTTAAGTGCAGATGGGATTGAATTTAGGCGCTGAGCTGCTGGTTGAGCCGCTGACAACGACAGAAAAATGGATGGGAGTGTAAGGCTTTGATGAGTCGAGTTGAATAATTTGGTCACATGGGACTACTGGAAATGGTTTTGTAGAGTTCTTGTGCTTTTAACAAGATGGTGTTGGATGTGGTTACTAGTTCCTTATTCTCACCGGTTGCGGAAGTCCTATCGCAGATTGTTGAGACAATCCTTGAGGTTGTAATAACTTCCAAGAATGTCTTAATTGAGAAAGATAGTATTCGGGAACTTTCTAATTACTTGGAAAAGATTGTCCCTCTCCTAAAAGAAATGATGAGGAAAAACATCAAAAACTCCGACAGCTTAGACAATGTTATTTTGGTTCTTCATCAGGAGGTCAAAGTTGCAAAGCAATTAGTAGAGGAATGCAGTAAAAGAAACAAGGTATATCTCTTAATGAGTTGCCGGTCAATTGCTAAACGCTTGGAGGACAGTACAAGAAAGATTAGTCGGGCATTAGGTCTCATTCCTTTGAGCTCATTGGATATTTCGGCAGGTATAATTGCAGAGATCAGCCAGTTATGTGACCAAATGAAGACTGCAGAGTTCAAGGCCGCTGTACAAGAGGAAGAGATTTTGGAGAAAATAGAGTCAGGAATACAGGAGAGGAATGTTGATCGCTCGTATGCCAATAGTTTGCTGTTTTCGATTGCAGAGGCCGTTGGAATTTCAACAGAGCGGTCAGCATTGAGGAAAGAATTTGAAGAATTCAAGGAGGAAATAGAAAATGCACGACTGAGAAAGGACCAGGCGGAAGCCATACAAATGGATCAAATAATCGCTTTGCTGGAAAGAGCAGATGCTACCTCTTCTCCCAACGAGAAAGAAACCAGGTATCTGACCAAGAGAAATTCTTTGGGTAGCCAACCATTGGAACCTCTCCAGTCATTTATTTGCCCAATAACAAGAGAAGTTATGGTGGACCCGGTGGAAACTTCTTCAGGGCATACATTTGAGAGAAGTGCCATAGAGAAGTGGTTTGCAGATGGGAATATATTGTGTCCCTTAACCATGATAGCTTTAGACACATCAATCCTGCGGCCTAACAAAACTCTACGGCAATCAATTGAGGAATGGAAGGATAGAAATACAATGATCACGCTTGCTTGCATGAAACAAAAACTCTTGTCGCGAGATGAAGAAGCACTTCATTGCCTGGCACAACTACAGGATCTCTGCGAGCAAAGGGATATGCACCGAGAGTGGGTGGTATTGGAGAATTACATACCTATCCTTGTGGAACTTCTTGGTGCCAAAAGCCGTGAGATAAGAAATAATGCTCTTACCATCCTCTATATCCTGGCAGAAGATAGTGATGATGCCAAGGTACTCCTAGTTTTAGACCTCTCTCAGTGTGTGGTTACATGTGCATGTCTTTGTGTATTTTTCAGTTGCCTGAAGTCTTAGTTACAAGAGCTTATTTGTATCATTGAAGTATATAACCTCTTTGTTATTTCTCTTGGTGATTTGACTTCCTGTAAAAATGCAGGGATTCTCTGCGGATGCCTTACTCAGGTCCGATAAGGGATTGGATTTATGATTTTAGCAATTTCTAAATTCGTAGCCGGATAATATATATCTTTCTTACGTTCAAGCAAAGAAAAATATAATATATATGTAATAGAATAGTTGTTAGCTGAATAAATATAAGTAGATTGAGATGCATCCTTGCTGAACTAGAAATGGAAAATCTGAAGGTGTCCAATGGAACTGTTGCTGTTGGAGGACTTAATTGGTTATGGGTGAAAATTAAATAATGCTTATGGTGGTGTTGTATACTAATATAGATCGCTACCAGTCAATAGATAGCCATGACACATGCAATATTGCAATTCTCTTCACAGCTATGCAGTTGTGAGATCTTGTTTCCACTCTCTCAAATTAATTACCCAAATTTTCTGTTTTGGATTGGAAAGCTTTCAATTAGGTGGTTCATCATTAACAGGAAAATCTAGTTTATCTTTCTTGGATTTGATACTGTGAAACTGAAATGCATTGCAGGAAAGAATAGGAAAAGTTGATAATGCAATTGAATCTATTGTACACTCTCTTGGACGTCGTATTGAGGAAAGGAAGTTAGCAGTGGCATTACTATTGGAGCTTTCTAAAAGTGAGTCAGTTCGAGACTGCATCGGAAAGGTTCAGGGGTGCATACTTCTATTAGTGACTACTTTGTCGAGTAGTGATGAAGACAATCAAGCTGCCAGAGATGCAGGGGTGCTTTTGGAGAACCTCTCGTTATCTAATGAGAATGTTATCCAGATGTCAAAGGCAAATTATTTCAAATATTTGTTGCAGCGTCTTTCTTCAGGTTCTTCCCATAAGTCCAATGCTGTTTCTGACAATAAAAGATAGAACTGTTGCAGTATATTATGATTGCATTTTACATATACACATTACTTGAAATTTGTTAAATGCTGATTTCTAGCTTTCCTGCAATCCTTCAAAAAATCAACAGTAAGTTTTTAACAAAGTGTTGAATGTTAACCATGACTGTCCATGAGTAGTACACCCTGAAGCTTCTCTTTCGAATTTTAACTTTCTTCCAATCCTAGTTTCCTTCTTAGTTAGCAGGAATAAGATAATAATCTATGTGGCTGACCTTCCAAAAATAATCATCCATATGGTTGATTACATTCCTAATAAAAGTTTGTTGACCTCTTTCAGCAATTTACAAGCATTTAGATTTCAAATTTTCATTTCATCGAGTACTAGAGTTATTAGTAATCCATTTTTGCAGTGTAGTTATTTATGTTCTCTCTATAGTCATAATTCAATGTGCCTTTTGATACATGATTTATATTTGGATAATGAAACATAAAAGTAATAAAATGATACAAAAAATGTATGACGATACACCAAGGGTACCATCTTTTATAGAGAGAGCTGGGATTCTTGATTAAGTGCTATTTCTTAGGTTTTATGTCTTGATGCTCGAGGACCTTCTTTTGGAATCTCCATCATTTTGGTGGTTTTGATTATAATCTTCACCCATAGGTGTAGTCTTATTGGCGGTTGAACCATTGAACCATGTCGGTATAAAGTGAAGGTAAGATGCGACAGGGTATTTGGCGTAATATTAGAGTGGGATGGATGGCAATTGGGATGTCTTCTGCCTTTTCTTGGTGTAATGGTAGACCAGATGAGCACTGTGCCAACCGTGCCTTATGATAAATTTCCGGATTTGGGGCACCCTGTAAGAGAAATATCGATTATCATTTCTCTTTTCGAAGACGTGTGTAGACTCTAGTTGTTTATAAAGATGTGACATTACTGCAACACCTAACGGTCTGCAAAATTTGAATTATTCTGTTGTAGGTCCCTTGTCAAGCACTCAACCAGTTAGGGCATTCTATTGGGTTTTTTCAAGCGTTACATGACTATGGGTTCTGACTCCCCCTCTACCATATGTACGAAGGTCCCAAGTTTCCATTATTAATTTTGAGATAGAATCTATGGCAAACATAGAGTTGGATCTTCTTGAAATTATTGTCTATAATTAGTAAAGTGTTAAGCATGTATTCTGCTCAGTATTGATTGCACGGAATCAATCTCCTACAACAGCGCATATTGATTGGCAAGCCTCCAAGACATGACTGGGCTGATTGATTGATTAAGTAAATGTCATTGTCTTGATTGAGTATTTCTGAGAACCGATGTAACCGGTATGAATCTGGATGGCAGTGCTGTGTCTGTGAGTAAATCACAATATTGGTGACGAAGGCAAACCCACCAAGTCCGTTTATTTCCATTCTGATTTGCTACATGAATCTCTTTCTTTTTTCTTTGTCCATTCTTCTTAATCGGGGGCTATATGCTCAGTCGAGTGTAACACACTCGTATTGCTTTTTCTATAACATCCAAATTCAATTTAGGTCTTCTCCTACTCCTAGCAGTTTCATTTACACTGATCCTATCCCTGAACCTAATAGTTTGCATCTACTGGCCTACTTGCACATGAACAAACCGTCTCAGTTTATTTTCTTTAGTTGGTGCTCTACTCCTGCCATTACATGAGCCTTTTCCTTTCTGATTCTATCCTTTGGGGAAAGAATTTCATGCTCATTGTTTTGGGAAAGAGGATTAGCGAAATCCTGTTGATTTTAGTTTTCTACAGCCCTCTAGGAAAGGCATGAAAAAACCCGGCTCAAGTGGTATGATCCCTCCGTCCTCCCAGAATAAAAGTGGTCTTCTCGTAGTCTGACTCTGATATTCTCTTTGATGACTTATTTCCAAGGCATGATCATGATCCATAAACTCTAAGGCATCTGTTTTTGTAGGACCAGAAGACGTGAAGTTAATCATGGCTAAAACACTGGCGGAGATGGAGTTGACTGACCTCAATAAATCATCTTTGCTTGATGATGGTGTACTTGGTTCCCTTCGTCACTTGATCTCACATGGCAGTACTGAGATGAAGCAAGTGGCTGTTAAAGCTCTTCAGAACCTCTCAAGCTTGCAGAAGAATGGTCTGCAGATGATAAGAGAAGGCACTGTGGTCCCATTACTTGACCTCCTCTGCCATCACACATCTCCACTGACTTTACGTGAGCAGATAGCAGCCACTATTCTGCAACTTGCCATATCAACTGTGTCCCAAGATTTGAGTGGGACTCCGGTGTCATTTTTGGAATCTGATGGAGATATCTCCAGACTGTTCTCATTGATTAGCTTGAGCAGGCCTACTATACAGCAAAGCATACTCCAGGCGTTTCATGCAATGTGCCAATCTCCCTCTGCTACTACTATCAAGACCAAGTTAAATCAGGTATATGTCGTAATTTTGAAGTTCTTCTACAGATGTCAGTGATTTGGGGTATATGTTGTTAAATAGGGCTGTTTTTACGTGAAAATGGAACTGTGTTCAATACTGAAGGTGATTCATGGCTTATGAAGGTAGCAGAAGGTGTTCAAATGCAATATAACAAAAATTGTGAGACAAGTGAGTGATGGCTAACTAATCTGAAACTGGCAGAAAGATACCTAGGTTAAGACATATCGGTATATAAATGCTACTTTGAGGTAGGGGATACTCCATGCAACTGCGCAGAAATGTGCTCAACCACAGCTGCTCGAAAAGTTGCTTGTCTTGTAGCGTTGTTTTGCAATGTGGTCATGTTTAAGCACATATTTAGCAATGGTTGTGAAGTAACCTAGGATTCTAAATGTAAAAGGAGCTCAAAGAGTGACAATTTGTGATTCAAAGATTGTTGGACGGATAAGGAAACTCAAAGACAAATATTCAATTGTTTTTACAATGTGATCTGGTTGTAGAAAGTTTGTGGAATTAGGAGGATTGTGGAAAGTTAGTTGGCATTGTTGGGATCGTGGTTTGTGAAGGAAAAGATGGGAAAAGGGTAAGCTATGTATTGAATAGCTTTATCATACAATTTATTTTTCCTTCCATAAATCTCCACACAAATTCAAGATCCAAACACTGCCTTCAGGTTTCTTGTTGAGAAATGGTTGGAATCAAGCTCAGTTTAGAATGTCCTTATAATTGCTATGTAAGCACAGAATAAGGTGCTCGAACTATGTAGTTTGAGGGTTCTAGTTTTTTAACATAAGGTCAGAGGGAAGAAGACACAAGTAAGGTTAGAATAGGGTTTTGGACGGGAATATGGTCTATTTCTGGGATGTGAACAGCAACCTTGCGACTAAATGAATGAGAGTTATAATGCTAACAATCGAAGTGCTTTGCCCTTGCAAGGGTTACTAGAAAAGTGTCAAAACACAGTCTCAAGGTTTCATGTACTCACACCTGCCTTCCTTGTTTTGCTGTTAAGGGTTGCATTTCAGTGTTTGTGCCATCCGTGATAAAATATATACAACCATATTCTGGGTGGGATATACTTGCTTCAAAATAGTAACTCTAAATGCTTTGATTGACTTAGCAGTGTTCAGCAGTTCAAGTTCTGGTTCCGTTATGTGAGCTTGATAACCTTAATGTACGGGCAAATGCTGTGAAGCTGCTCTGCTGCCTGACAGAAGATGGTGACGAAGCCTCTATCTTGGAGCATGTGGGCCAGAAATCAATTGAGACCTTTCTCAGGATCATCAAAACATCTAATGATGATGAAGAAATTGCTTCTGCAATGGGTATCCTCTCTAACCTCCCCAAATGCCCCCCGATCACTACATGGCTGCTGGACGCAGGGGGTCTTCGAGTAATTTTCAATGTTCTTTCTGTTGGTATAGGGACCCACAAAAATACGTTGATAGAGAATGCTGTTGGGGCCATATGCCATTTTAGTGATCCAACTAATCGTCTTTCACAAAAGAAAGCAGGTGAAATTGGCGTGATTCAGGTTTTAGTGCAGTTACTCGAGTCAGGTACCGAGTTGACAAAAAAACGAGCAGCTTTTTGCCTTTCTCAGTTTTCCACAAGTTCACTTGAACTGAGTCGGCCATTTCCAAAGCGTCATGGGTTATGGTGCTTCTCACCTCCACCAGAAACCATGTGCCCAGTTCATCGAGGGATCTGTACCATAGAATTATCATTTTGCCTTGTGGAAGCTGGTGCGGTGGGACCCCTTGTAAGAATTCTTTCGGAACCGGATATTGAAGCCTGTGAAGCTGCTTTAGATGCACTATTAACTTTGATTGAAGGTGAGAGATTGCAAACTGGTAGTAAGTTGCTAGCTGAAGCAAATGCCATACACTTCATAATAAAACTACTCTGCACTCCGTCCCCTAGATTGCAAGAGAAAGTCCTGATTTGTTTAGAGAGGATTTTCCGATTATTGGAGTATAAACAGAAGTATGGGCCCTCCGCTCAGATGCCTTTAGTTGACTTGACTCAGAGAGGAAATAGTAGTATGAGATCTTTGGCAGCCAAAATTCTTGCTCACTTGAATGTAATTCATGATCAGTCTTCTTATTTTTGAAGGAAGATGAGGGATTTCATCTCATTTCTCAGTTTCAGAAGTCTCTCAGAAAACTCACGGATGTGGATAGGGAAATTATGGATACCTGCACTATTATTGCACGAAAAACTTGGAGTTACTGAGAGCAAACGAGAAGGGCATCCGGTTGTCTGGTAGAGAGAAGAAATAGGTGAAAGCCACCATTGATGGGCAGGTTAGCTGACTGAAGGGCTATTTTTTTCAGTCGTATTCTAGTTTTAATTCTTTAGTCCTACTGATTATTTTGATTCAGTTGTATATGCTGGAAATATGTTCAATAGTTCGGAAAAAGACAAAAGTCGAATTCTCATGGTTTTTTATCATAGCTATAGTGAAAAAAGGTGATCCCCTACAGTTTTTTTTTCCCGCCAATACTGTATACATCAGTGGGGGGTTAGTGGAAATTAGTGACTTTGATCTTGCTGCTATTTGTTTGAACTTGAACTTCTTGTTCTATTTTCCTCAGGTTAAGCTCCCATGTACCAAAATAGATAATGACCTCGAACCTACTACTACCAAATTGTTCTGGAGTGACTTTGATCTTGCTGCTATTTGTTTGAACTTGAACTTCTTCTGTTTTCCTCAGGTTAAGCTCCCATGTACCAAAATAGATAACGACCTTGAACGTACTACCACCAAATTGTTCTTGGCTCTACCGCGTTAAATTTTAGCTTTTTCTTTGAGTATTTCCCTCTCCTCAGAACTTGTAAATAACTTTTTCGCGTTACATATAAAAATGAAAAAGAAAATGGTAGGGGTACAATAAACCTTGTACAGCAGCCGCGCATAGATTCATTTTGTGCTCATCTTGGGTCTCACAAAGATGATCGGAGTCGCTCATTTTGTTTAAAATATATTGTTTAGGGTCCCTATAAAAAATCATCTCAATCCGACACCGGTGAGGGCGTTTACGAATCATACAACTTCGCTTTAGAATTTGAGGACAATATTTTGACAAAATGAGCAGCTCCGATTATTTTTGTGGGACTTAAGATAGGTACAAAATAGATCTGTACGCGGCTGTTATACGGGATTTGCTGTACCTCTAGCACTACAGAAAAAAGAAGAAGCCATTACCTTGTTTTTAAGCTTAGTGTCTCTGAATTGGTTCCAACGTGGGAGATAGCTACTATTGTTGGGGATATTACACAGTTCAGAGAGGAGCTTGGGTGACTTTTTCCTGGGCAAGACGGAAGGCAAATGTACTAGCTCATGTCGTGGCAACAAAGGCGCTGAGAGGCTTGTTACCACCAGCCTGGGTGGCTAACCCACCAGTTTTTATTTCTTCTGTTCTAGCTAGGGATTTCTTTCCTTGTAAACACTGATGGGCACAATTCTGTCTATAAAAAATAAAAAAGAGTTGTGCTACTGGTATAGCGGCTGCTGTACAGCAGCCGCGTACAGATCCCTTTTGCGCCCGTTTCTGCTGTACAGCGGTCGCATAGTCGCTGTACTTTCGGGCGCAAAAGGGACCTGTACGCAGCCGTTGTACCAGTAGCATTTTTGAATAAAAAAATACCTGTCTTTATTACTAGGGTGAATTTAACTTTGGTTATTTTCACGATTTAAGGTGTTGCGATAGGTTGAGATCACTTGTTCTGAGAATCTCAATTCCCATTTTCATCTTAAATCTTTAAAATGGTTAGGCAAGTGGTACCAAGGTTTAAAATATTTGACATTTGCAAAATTCAAACATGCGATTTGGATAAACACTTACTGCTTTCTCAGGTTGACTTGGCCAAATGGCTTACTTAACATTTCTATTCTATGATGCTTCTTTTTGTATTCCTTGTAATATGCCTGAAGTTATTACTCCTTTTACAAATGAGCAATCTAACTTATCAGAAATCATCTGATAGACGTGGTCGGAAAACTAGAAGTTCCACCTAAAAACATATTCAATTCAGGAAAATCCCATCAAAAGCAAAATCACTTTTTTGCTACAAGTGTTTGTGCAAGCGTCCGTGGTTTCGTGAGTTTCTGAAGGAAACCACTAGCAGTGGAGCGAAATTGTTATGAAACAACTGAAGCAAATCCATGCCCGCTCTGTCAGAAACGGCATAGACTTCACAAAATTCCTCTTCACGAAACTCCTTGAGATCCCAAACATCCCATACGCCCACCACCTGTTCGATCTGATTCCTAACCCAACTGTCTTTCACTACAACAAGCTCATTCAGGCCTACTCTTCTCATGGCCCTTACCACCAGTGCTTGTCCCTCTACTCCCAAATGTGCTTTCGCGGCTGCTCGCCGGACCAGTACTCCTTCACTTTCCTCTTCGCTGTTTGCGCTTCCCTTTCCTCCCCTTATCACGGCCAAACATTCCACTTCCATTTTGTCAAATCAGGTTTCGAATTCGATATTTTTGCACTTACGACTCTGATTGACATGTATGCTAAACTGGGTTTGTTGGCATCGGCCTGCCAGTTATTTAATAAGATGACAGTGAAAGATGTGCCTGCGTGGAATTCGGTAATCGCTGGTTATGCAAGGTGTGGAGATATGGAGGGGGCGTACGAATTCTTCGCGGCAATGCCTTCTAGGAATGTGATATCATGGACAACAATGATTTCTAGGTATTCACAGCATGGGCAGCACCAAAAAGCCCTTGTTACATTTTTGGAAATGGAAAGAGCAAAAGGAGTGAGGCCGAATGAAGTGACTATAGCCAGTGTTCTTCCGGCCTGCGCAAATCTT
>BPLS01022791.1:0-12325 GCA_019656275.1 Rhododendron kiyosumense
AGGCACAAGTCTTGGAAAGAAACCATATGTGCTGGGAAAAGAAGAGAAGAAAGAAATGGAACTGAAAAGCAAGACATTGAAATGTAGAATGCTACAAACCCAACAATATTTCATAGAAAAAGTGTCCAGAATGCATTGGGCTTAAACCAATAAACGTACCAAAGCGAAATGAAGTGTCGTCTTCGTTTATCCCTCCCCAAAGTCCAATTCTTCTCTCAACTCTGACCAATCATTTCGAAATAAGCATGAAACGGACAAAACATGTGAAAAATTTGTCACAAAACTTGTGAAAAGAATAGTAACAAAACCAACAACGGAAGCAGAGCATTACTTCTATTTAAGTATGGCCTAATGTTGTGTTTTCAGCATAGAATTTTGGACATTTATCTATGAGAAATTAAGTTCGATAGCAAAATGGAGTGCCGTCTTCATTAATCCCTCCCCAAAGTCCAGTTCTTCTCCCAACTCTGACCAATCATTTCGAAATAAGCATGAAACCAACAAAACATGTGAAAACATGTAAAAAGAATCGTAACAAAACCAACAGAAGCAGAGCATTACTTCTATTTAAGTATGGCCTAATGTTGTGGTACCAGCTTAGAATTTTGGACATTTATCTATGAAAAATTATGTTCGATAGATTTTCCAATTGAGAAGTGGAAGAAAGATTTTGGTAAAGTCCCGAAAACATGCAAAAGGATATGCCAGTAAATTAAAAGAGAAAATGTTTAACCTGATTTCTAGTTTTCTTTCCCATTGTCCTTTTCAAATAACTTATGCACAGTCGCCTCATGCTGCATTATAAAGCAGCAAAAGTAAGATGTTAGGGGTTGAGAAGTACTTGGCATTCTTGAAACTCTTTAATGCCACGTCCCAATATTGATATTGCTCAAACAAAAAATTCCCTCTCATATAATAGGCATAGGCCTGCAAATTGGGGATCAACATTTTTTCAATACAAACTGAAAAATCTCATGCTTGATTAGTTATGTAGGAAGTGGTACTAAAAATTGAATGAGGCAATCAAAGCTACCAAGGGGAAAATTAAAGATCTTACGTCTACAAAACCCGACTATGGAGTAGATTTTTGAGTTCAGCACATCCTCAATTTGCTTATCTACCAGTTACACCATTTAAATCATTTATCCACCTTTTGGAATGAAGTTGGTACCAACTTATTTTACTCCTCCAGAAAAGATTAAAGAAGTATGCTGAGTTGGGCTTAATGAAGCAAATAAATACCTCCAGCAAATTTGTAACTTGAGGGCAATTTCCAATTTTTACTAAAAGTGCTAAACACGGATCTCTTCACATATATCAACTACTTGCAAAAGTCTTATAGCCCTCCAAAAAAAATCCTGCTCTTGAGTACCATTTGCATTTTCCCATTTTCTAATAACTACAAAAGTACCATCATCAAAAAACGATCAAGTCCAAGAGAGGACTTTGGATGCGTTCCGTTAATGACCCTTTTTATTTACTCCTTCCTAGCCTAGCCAAGGCTGTTTCCTTGTTTTCCTTATACTTTGAACACAACTTAAAACATCGAATGTGCTACAATTTTACAAATGCTCGGAACCTATTTTACGGAAGACAAAGGCATGGCCTAGTTGGAGCCTTATCACTACGAATCACAGCATTACGTTCCCCTATCCAACACCAATTGAAGTGCGCAAAAGAAGCACTTGTACTTCTGAGATCACCATTTGGCCAGAGAAGTCAGAAAAGCGCAAACCGTTTGAAAAAATCAATTTGAATGTTTGTTTTTCTGGGATAGAATAAAAGTAAAGAGGTGCAACAAAAAAACCACACACAACCATTTTTCCGAAATAAAAATCACCACCAACCTGAGTTTTGGGCTGCGGCTTCGGACCTGAAAACAGATCAATAGATGGGTTAGAAATCAATAGAATCTGATTACCTGCCAAGGTGCGACGATTCACTTGATTTTGACAGAATATACAAATTCATATGCAGAGAACAAAGAACAAACAAACAAACATAGCCATGAATGAAAAGCAACACAATAAAAAGATAGCCATGAATGAGAAACAAACATAGCCATGAAATTAGAGGAAATATATAAGGAACAAATAAAAAAATATATTAATCAAATGTAAAGCAACACTACTTAAAAGATTACAGGTCCTTACCCATCTATATATAACAACTCAAGAACCTAAATATAGAGAATCTTTTCCCCCCGCTTCTGAATATAGCAAAGGCTGTATAACCTATAAAAACACACAAAACATCTCAACAACCTAATATTGATAATTATTGACAGTCACCGCGCATAGGCTGAATGACACCATAAAAAGAAGGCATGGATTATGAAAAAGAAGTATCACTCTGGATGAAGCTTCACACTGACGAAGCATCAGACAACCCATCTCCTAATGACAACACAAAATTAGCATAATGAACCCTAGTTATCCGGGAAAAAAAAAAAACAAGCAACAAAATTAAAATTGATCAAACGGAACCCTTTACCCTTTTCCTTGCACTGATTGTATGTATGCCATTTGTATCTGAAAAAAAGAAGAGAAAAAATCACATAAATGGATATATTGCTGCGACCTGTTATTGACACCCAAATCCAACCCCGGACCAACAAAATCCGACTCTAATCAAACCCTAGATTCACACCCAAATTGCTGCGAACTGTTATTGACCTACCAGCTGTGATTTTTGAACCAAGACGAAAGTGGCCCTTCAATTGCGAGTTGATTCCACTCGGTTATGGACAGTCCGGGAAGGAACCAAATCGCCGCCATTCGAGCCGTAACACATCTTGATCGAGCTTGGTGGGTGGGTGTGGCGAGAGAGCAGTAAGATTGTTGGGTCGGCGTGGAGAGAGAGACAAACCTGGTATTTGCAATCGGACGCCTTCGTTGAGCCGAGGGGGGTGTGTTTGAATTTTGAAAGGATAGGAGTCAGCTTCTGTGTATGTGAGAATCGAGAACAGAGATGGGGAGCTGCTTTGTTTTGTTCCCTTTGATTTTGCCATTACAAATTCAGAATATTTACTAAAATACCACAAAAAGTTAGTTTGTGAGAGCATCCGCAATGTAATAATCAAAAGTGAATAATCAAAACTTGCCACGTCAGCTTTTGATTATTCATTTAGAAGGTTGTTAAAGTTAGCAATGTGAAGTCCCACATTGTTACTTTTGATTATTCAAATGCCCAAATTTGATTATTGGTTAGGAGGTTGCTAATTTTGATTATTACAATGTGAGTACTTTTTTAAACACATGTTGCTAACTTTATCAATCTTTTAATTTTGATTATTACATTGCGGATGCTCTGAGGAGACATTTTGAAAAAACCTCCCTCCCTTGTTATATGGATTTTTGCAATTATCTTGACTGGTAAAATATAACAGACCTTAGTAAATCGCGTACTTTAATAATCGAGACCATTGATTTGATTGTTATTGTTGATTTAATTATTGTCATAAGTTTGGGGCTCGATCGGCTTTATGAAATTTTTCATCGGTACCAAAATTCATTATTAAAATGATATATTACATCCGATCAAGTATGTAATGATAAAAGATTTACTTCATTCTTGGCAGGAATGATTTAATCTCTCTTATGTAAAATATAGATGATTCCGATTTTAAAAAAATAGCTCAAGCGGCCCTCGAGTTATGCACTATAGGACTTTAATGTCTCTGGAACCACCGAATGTGTTACGATCACGTGGTTGTCGACATCTGATTATCACCGATTTTGGCGAGAATGATATAATTGATAAAATGTTAAATCCTAACGGTTTAGATTGATCATTAAAAAAAAATTGAGCCGGCAACTACCTTTAAAATATACACATTGAATTTACTTATTTCTGAACGAAGGTCTGGTTCTATAGTCTAATCATGTATAGTAGCCAAACAACTGCAACACAATCACGATGATCGATACCGTTCATTTTATTGTGCTTAGTGTTTTAATCATTCTTGTAAATTTTTAGATCTATTGGGTTTTGAAAGTCCTTTCTTCGGGACACAAATTCATTATTAGAATGATATTTTAAGTCTAATCAAGTATGTACTGATAAGTGATTAACTTCACTATTTGCAGGAATAATATAGCTACTCTTACACAAAAGATAGACAGTTTCGATTTAAAAAAAATTATACAAATAATGAAGTTTATCCCGTAACTACCTCATTGGAATAGTTTAATTAGTCATGCAAAAAATAATTAGACGAATTTTTACTATAAAAGTGGTTCAGTGAGGTAGTTGCAGATGTCTGATCAAGTTTAACTTTTATGTGAAAATTTAATTTAACGAATCCTACAAGATAAATGATTCGGATAATCGAGGAGAGATCCGGACATAACGAACTACGCTATGCCGTCTCAAAAACGGGACTTCAGAGCATTTGTTCTTTTGCAAATAGTTTGGTGGGCGTCTAATTATTAACAAAATTGCTATCAGCTACGACCGAAATCCCGATCTCCATCCCTATCCTACGTGGAAAGCCAAGAGGTCCACTCCTCTACAATGCAGCAGCTGTGTTCCTAGATTCAAAAATTCCCAAATTTTGAATCGTGAAATCCTCTCTCTCTCCCTCTGAACCACACAAGACGATATCCTCTCCTCATTCTCTCAGACGCACGACGGCCACCCCAAACTCTCCCACCACCACCACCGCGATCTCCTCTCTTCTCTCTCCTCTATCTCACACACTCTCCTCTGGTTGCAACACCACTGATCAAGAGCAACCCCAAACCCGCCCCTACCACCACCGACGGCCGTCAACCCCAGATCCGGCTCTTACCACCACCGACGCACCACCATCATCTCTTCTCTCTCACAGGTATCTCTCTCACTCCCCTCTCTGCTAATCTACATTTGATTTTTTCACTATTGTGCACACACGAAGAAATTAGGAATTTTTTTTAGCTTTCACAAATTTGGGGCTTTTAATTAGGGTTTTCGATTCTGAAAGTATTGGTTGTCAATCTGTTGAGTGAATAAATTGCATTTGGGTGTCGATTCTGTTGATTGAAAAATTTTCAGTTTTTTAGGCTGTCGATCTGTTGATGGTAGTGACTTGTTTGGCCTTATGAGCTTCTCAACTTCACTCTTCTTGGACCCTACTCATTTGGTAAGTTCTCCCGCTGAGAACTTTTTCATGATTGAATTTAAGTATCAAGGGCCCCCATTTCTGAGAATTAATCCTATTCCAATGGCTTTTTTGTGGTTAGTTGAAGTTTCAAGAAACCATTGCTATTGAAAACCATTTTTATCTGTGGACTTCGGAAGAGGAATTTTGGCAGCCACCCCAAGTAGTTCGATTTATGACTTGTTTGTATTGTTTTTGCTTATATTTATGTACACATATTAATCATTTGCTCAAGTGACTAGGTCCTACTTTTAGTACACGGATGGGGCAGCATTACTGCAGATTTTTCATGCAAACAAGGAATTAATCGTTGATTTATCGCCGGCGGGACCCATCCGATTAGGTCCGACTAATGATTAATCGCCAATTACTAATTAATATGCACAGCTTAATTGCCGATTAATCACTCGAAGGTTGTTGACCACCCGACTAGTGCCTAACAACTTTTAAAACATTGCTCATAGACCCAAATATAGGATCTAAGAGAACATATCGGCCAAATGCATATGGTATGACTAAATTGGATAACTTGTATATTTGAGAATCAAAATTGGACATATGCTTATTCTTTCTAGCCATCTGAATTTCATGTCTTTCATGCAATATTTGCACTCCTGAACTAAAGAAAAACTAGGCAGAATGTTTGAGTATGTGTGTTTATTTGGCTTGGAATTTTCCGTCTTTCATGTTCTAGAAATGGCAGGAAAACAAGACTGTT
The DNA here is from genome assembly GCA_019656275.1 of Rhododendron kiyosumense. Taxonomy (NCBI): domain Eukaryota; kingdom Viridiplantae; phylum Streptophyta; class Magnoliopsida; order Ericales; family Ericaceae; genus Rhododendron; species Rhododendron kiyosumense. The sequence continues at coordinate 5,859 of BPLS01022791.1, forward strand.
ACATGGGTGTGGCACACAACACCAGCTGAGCAAGCAGTCTCCTCCATTGTTGGAATTTGCTAAAGGAAGTTCAAGTGAAACAAAAAAGGAAGTTGGAAGTTCAAATGAGACAAAAAGAATGTGGTGGTGTTGTTGTATTGTCATTGCTTTTGCCAATGTAATGGTTTTTTTTTTTTTGCCAATGCAATGTTATGAATTTTGCCATCTGTAGAGACTGATAGCCCGACCGACATACCAATCCTATGTGGAAAGTTAAAAGGGTCCCACCCCACTTCTCCCGCTTCACAAAGACGCAACGCGCACAGAAAAAAACAAAGAGAAGCCCAAAATTCAAAATTTTGGGAAAGTGGTTCAGGTACACACACACACTCTCTCTCTCTCTACGATCTAGCACCAACGCCACCGGAGCTTCCCACATACGCCAAGCCCCCACCGATCGACTAGCCTGCCACCACCGATGCACCACCACGACGATCTCCTCTATTCTCTCTCCTTCGTCTCCCACACTCTCCTCTCGTTGCATTACCACCTACAGGCAACCCCAAATCCGCCTCTACCACCACCGGCGCCCACCGTCTCTTCTTTCTCACAGGTATCTCTCTTACTTCCTCTCCTTTAATCTACCGTTTATTCTTTCACACACGAAATTAGGTTTTTTTTTCCTTTTCTTTTTTTCAGATTTCATATAATTAGGGTTTTATGAAAGGGATTTTCGATTCTGATGGTAGCGGTTGTAGATTTGTTGTTGCTTTTGACTGTCAATCTGTTGATTGAATAAATTGCCTTTGGCTGTTAAATTGTCTTTGGCTGTTATTGTTGCTCTCTGTTTCTGCGTTTTCCTCCCTGAAGAAAGCTAGGGCAATTGGTTTGCTTGCTTGGTTCCAATTTCTCCCCTAACAAGCATTGGTGGTCTTGGTTAACGGTTGTTCTTTCTCCCTAGTCAGCTCAGTTGGTTGTGTTTGGTTCATTTTGGTTGATATTGCATTGACTACCTGGACTTTTAATGAGGCAAGGGAAAGAAAGCAAACCATAAGTAAAAGTTTTTGGTTTCTTGTTATTTTCATCTAATTTTTGTTTCAAACAAAGGGGCTTTGTTCTCAATTATGTATCGTTTTAGTGGCATGTCTGTGCTAATTTATGCTACTGTCTTCTCGAATTGAATCAGAAGAAGAAGGCACTAATTGAGAAAAAAGAAGAAGAGGAAGAAGGCATTCGTAAAGCCAGATATGAAGAAGCAGCCAACTGTGGTTCATTTCACAGGCGATAAGATCCCGAAAAGCTTTGTTTTTTCGAGAGGGAAGTTGCCCGGTTCAGATGGACTTGTGAAAGTTGATGCTTCCTTATGCTGCCCTTAAGCTTAAGGTAATTAATTACCATTTTGTTGCTTCAAGCTATATTGGTGTTTTAGTAAATTTGCTATCGATTCATTCCAAACAAGAGTGGCTTAAAAAACTTTCAATGATTGCTTAGAGAACTGTTAGGCCTAGACTTTGGAGTGAAAATAGGACAAGTTTGATAGATTTGTGGGACAAATCTAGGTCACATAATCCTTCAGTCTTTAGCTCTCGCTTGCAATCCTTGTTGTACACTCCACTTTCTATTCTTGCTCTAACATTGTACCTTTTCTTTTTCTGTGGTGGAAAAATACCAAAAGCGTGCAATGAGCTTATTTGTCCATATCAGTGGTATTTGTGGGTTTTCCTTCATTTCACTCTTATCATTTTCTTACGATTCCTACTGATAGCCGATGGGAGATTATGCCTATGGTAGATTAGGAGTATGAAATGCAGTTGTCACTAACTGTAACATTTCTATCCCTTTCAGGAGATCATGGCAAACAGAAAATGCAGGAAACCGAGGTAGAGCAAAAGCAAGAAGATGAGGAAGTTATTGTGAAAGATTAGCTGTAAACCATCTTCAAACAAAAATAGGAGACAATTCTTATTTTACTTTTGAGGATACTTTTATATGACAGTTTCGAGTCGTTTGGTTGGTCTCTCTCGCTCTCTAGGGCTGGACAGGCGGGTGTGGACAACTCCAGAGGGTGCACAATATCAATTAGCTTCCCAATTTTGTATTTAAAGAAATGAGAAGAGTGGTGCCATTTTTGTTTCAATTGCGTTTGAGAAGAAAATAGCTGTTGATCCATTTACAAGAAAAGTGCAGAGCTTTGTTGGCATAGGGAAATGGTGTATTTTGCATTTAGATCTTTCTATTCATTGATGTTAAAGAAAAGAAAGGTTGGCCAGTTGCATGCATGTTGCAAATTATGTTCAAATGAATTCTTAGACTAATGCTTAAAATGCATCCAAAAGCAAATCAAGAACATTTTAGAAATGAATCCCTTTATAACAAAAGGTAAAACATGCATGGAATCTCCTTTCCACCAATTTCTAAAACACTGAGGAAAATCAACACCCATCCCAATTAAATACAGAGCTTTTGACAACCTTTGATGAGTTATCCAGTTTCTCAACCACCACCAAACAAAACAAAGTCAAAACAAAAAGGATCCCATTCATACTTTTACAACATATTGCCACAGCTCAGCAAGTATGCAATGAGCTCCCAACAAAGCGAAAACTAAAATGCTGCCCAACAGTATCAAATGAATTTACTGCTTTATGACTGATGGCAAATCCAGGAACCAGCAAACATTGCCTTGAAAACCAAGTCTTTTACATAAGTGGATCAACCATTCTCATATCATTTTTCTTACGACCGCATCTATGATGGATTTTTTGCAATGTCAGTGAGTTGTCAACCATCTCCATACTAGAATCTGTACCTGGTGCATAAAAGGGTAAGGAAAAACATTACGGAGTAATATTTACTACCTAGTGCCTTTTGAATCAAAAAAAGCAAGATCATTTTTAATATTAGGTGTAACCAAGGTTTTCCCATAGCATCTGTACACTAGAAATTACTTCACAATTAGAGGAACCATGGGGGTGGCAAGAAGAGAATCCCAACCACCGTATTTTCAGGCAACCGGTTAAAGGAATCATTTCATCCTTGATTTCCGGGTTACATACACACTCCTAAACTATCGCAGGCTTCCGTTTCGGAAATGCTATGTTAGAGTTTTGGATTATGTATATGTGGTATGTACCCTAATTGACTGTATCAAAAGAAACAACCCTTGTCATATTGACAATTAGTCATCTCTCTCTCTCTCTATGTGTAAACTGTGCGTGTGCACGGTTCTTTATCTTTCAACTATAGCTCTTCAGATACTAAATTTGCCCCCAAACAAAAATATTAAAGAAAAATGCATATCTGATCCCAGTTCTCCAATACAAAAAATGTCACCTCATCAAATACTACATGTTAGTTGTTACCTACCCTCGCCACATCCTAAAAACCATCAATTGGCTTCATGAAACAGGTCAGTATCCTTCACTATTATGATATCACCACTTGTGTCCTCCATGGCTCCATCACTTGACATGATATAGCACTGCAAAACCACCAGTGAACTCACATTTAGACTGAAGCCAAATTTCAGCTTATCAGTTGACAAACCCATCTTTAATTCTGCTGATAGAGAGTTTATTTTCCAAACTTACCCAATCAAACAAATTACTAGCCGGCCTACTTTGTGATTATCACCCATGCTTATGCTTTTTGTTCCGATGGTTCTTTCCTATGCCTATACCTTCCTTGATGCTTCCTGAGCATGCATTGATGCACTACATATAGGGTTTAAATTTTAACTGTCATCCTTTGGAGGATTTTAATCTCTTCGAAAATAAGAACTTCTGTCTTGAGTCGCGTTATAAACTATACAAGCACATTGCCCGAAAGATTGGATCCAAGTATGATCAACCAGCACAATAAGATGTAAACAGTTTAACAGCCAAAGGCAACAATAACAGGGGGAGCACTCTAGCAGCCAAAGGCAATTTTTTCAATCAACAGATGGACAGCCAAAAGCAATAACAAATCTATAACCGCTACCATCAGAATTGAAAATCACTTATATAAAACCCAAATTGTATGAAATCTGAAAAAAAGAAAAGAAAAACCTAATTTCGTGTGTGAAAGAATAAATTGTAGATTACAGGAGAGGAAAGTGAGAGAGATACCTGTGAGAAAGAAGAGATGGTGGTGGTGCGCCGGTGGTGGTAGGGACGGGTTTGGGGTTGCCTGTCGGTGGTAATGCGACAAGAGGAGAGTGTGGGAAACAAAGGAGAGAGGAGAGGAGATCGTGGTGGTGGTGCGTCAGTGGTGGCAGGCCGGTCGATCGGTGGGGGCTCGGCGTATGTGGGAAGCTCCGGTGGCATTGGTGCTGGATCGTAGAGAGAGAGAGAGAGAGAGTGTACTACTGAACCACTCTCCCAAAATTTTGAATTTTGGGTTTCTCTTCTTTTTTCTGCGCGCGTTTGAGTCTTTGTGAAGCAGGGAGAAGTGGGGTGGGACCCCTTTAACTTTTAGAAAATTAGAGGTCGCCCCTGTTTTTTAGGTTCGGTTTGAACCCAACCCTGAAATATTTTCCTGAACCTGCACAGGCTCGGTTATTTGCATCCTGACTTTTATACCCTCAATCCAACCATGCTCCTTCAAAACCAGAGCCACGATCTTCCACGAATCCCACCGATGCCAATCTCTCTCTCTCTCTCCAACGCCAACCTTTCTCTCCGACGGATCCTTCACAAACTCCCCGTACGAAATCGAGTTCGTCGGCCTCTCTCTAATCGCCGATCTCGACCTCTCCAACTTCAAAAACACCAAAATCCTCTTTGCATCCTGCACCGACACTCCCTCAACAGAATCTGTCATCGACGACGGCAATGGAGGGCTCAGCCCGTCGAGGCAGAGCCGATCGCTGGCGACGTTGTTAGATCTCAGCATCTTCTTTAGTTTTTCCCCGACAAGGATGGAGAGGAAGACTGGTGGTGGAGTCGTCGATTCTTTGCGCGCCGGCGTTGGAGGAAGCGGTGGAAGAAGTCAGTGTCGGCGGAGTGCTCCGGCGAGGTAAGGAACTCGCGCTGGAAGTTCCAGCACGCGGTGGCGGCGCTGGTTGCGCTGGTGTTCTCCGCTCTGCTTATTTATGTTGGAAATTCCACTAATATGTACTTAAGTATTTTATATGATACTTTGGATAAATTAAAAATATTCCGATTAATTTTACGAAAACGCCTTCTTTTGTGTGGTTGCTTTTGATGCTTTGCTATTGAACTTTCTTAGTTACTGTGGTGGAAATGCTGTCGGCAGAGAGGAAGGATGTTGAAGATGGAAGATTTAGTGAGAAAGAAGTGGAAAGAGATATATTGATTGTGCATGAAAACTGTGTATTTTTTATGAGAACTGTGTGTTTTTTATGAGAACTGTGTATTTTTTCTATGAGAATTGGGTATTTTTCTATGAGAATTGTATATTGTCCATGAGAACTGTCTATTAGAACCATGTATTTTCTATAAGAACTGTATATTTTTTATGAGAACTCTGTATTTTAGTGTGTGGTATGTGAACTGTGTATTTTTCAGTTCACATAGTCAGTTCTCATAGAACTGATTATGAGAATTGACAGTTCACATAGCCAATTCTCATAGAACTGACTATGAGACTTGACATTTAAAAATTCAATTCTAAATCAATTAATTTATTTCCTATGTGAACTATTACTTTTTTATTTTGATTGTTTTTTTAAGACATGGCGGTTAGAACATTTATAATTATATTTGATTTTGATTACCTTTTTTGTTTTTGTTCAATTTTTATTTGTGTATATTTTCTATGAGAACTGCGTATTTTTCTATGAGAACTGCGTATTCTCCATGAGAACTGTCTATTAGAACCGTGTATTTTCTATGAGAACTATATATTTTTTTTATGAGAACTGTGTATTTTAGTGTGTGGTAAGACTATATAAACTGTGTTTTTTTTAGTTCACATAATTCAGTTCTCATAACCAGTTCACAAAGCTAGTTCTCTATGAGAACAATCAGTTTCAATTCACGTAGCCCCATTCTTATAGCCTGTTCTCTATGAGAATAGTCAGTTCTCATAAAATTTACTATTAGAATTGACTGTGAGAATTGGCAGTTCACATAGCCAGCTTTCATAACTTAGTTCACATAGTCAGATTTCTATGAGAACTGAGCGGTTCTCATAGAACTGATTCTATGAGAATTGACAGTTCTCATAACTCACATAGCCAAGGATATTTTTGTCCAAAATAATATGGATCACACAGCCAGTTTTCTATGAGAATTGAGCGGTTCTCATAGAACTGATTCTATGAGAATTGACAGTTCTCATAACTCAACTTAGTTCATATAGTCAGATTTCTATGAGAACGGTTCTCATAGAACTGATTCTATGAGAATTGACAGTTCTCATAACTCACATAGCCAAGGGTATTTTTGTCCAAAATAATATGGGTCACACAGCCAGTTTTCTATGAGAATTGAGCGGTTCTCATAGAACTGATTCTATGAGAATTGACAGTTCTCATAACTCAA
>BPLS01022801.1:0-10805 GCA_019656275.1 Rhododendron kiyosumense
CAATTGTTTCTTAATGATTTTGTATATCTCATCGAGTCATTTAAAGTACAATGTTGTCAAATCTTACTTGCCTTAAACATTGAATTGTTCTTCCTTGCAGATTAGTTTCCAAGAGTTCAAAAATAAGCTTCTGGAACCAGGTTTGGTGGACCATATAGTTGTTTCGAATAAATCAGTTGCAAAAGTGTATGTAAGGGCCTCACCACGCAATCACACAAGCGATGATGTTGTCGAAGGAACAGTTGTCCAAGGACCTGCTAGAGGAAACAGTAGTCAATATAAGTATTATTTCAACATTGGAAGTGTTGAATCATTTGAAGAGAAGCTGGAGGAAGCCCAGGAAGCATTAGGGATAGACTCTCATGATCACGTTCCTGTTACTTATGCTTCTGAAATGGTTTGGTACCAAGAGCTGATGAGATTTGCACCGACACTGTTGATTTTGGGAAGCCTTTGGTATATGGGGCGTAGAATGCAAGGTGGACTAGGTGTTGGAGGAGGTGGTGGAAAGGGTGGCCGTGGCATATTCAACATCGGAAAAGCCCACATCACGAAAGTAGACAAGAATGCAAAACACAAGGTTGGATGTCATTTTGTGATCAAGAATTTGGTTATCCGTTGTCCTTGTTAATTCTGTATAGCAATTTCTGTCACTGTGGGAAAGTTAAACAAAATTTCTTTTTATATTTTGTTCACATAGGTCTATTTCAAAGATGTTGCTGGCTGTGATGAAGCGAAGCAGGAAATCATGGAGTTCGTGCACTTCCTCAAAAACCCAAAAAAGTATGAGGACTTGGGTGCAAAAATTCCTAAAGGTGCTCTGTTGGTTGGTCCTCCAGGAACAGGTAAAACTCTTTTGGCAAAGGCAACTGCTGGGGAATCTGGTGTGCCTTTCCTTTCTATCTCCGGTTCAGATTTCATGGAGATGTTTGTTGGTGTTGGACCATCTAGGGTGAGAAACTTATTCCAGGAGGCTCGCCAGTGTGCACCTAGTATAGTGTTTATTGATGAGATAGACGCGATTGGTCGAGCAAGGGGACGTGGGGGCTTCTCAGGTTCCAATGATGAGCGAGAAAGTACTCTTAACCAGTTGCTTGTAGAAATGGATGGATTTGGAACCACTGCTGGAGTTGTTGTCCTTGCTGGCACCAATAGGCCTGATATCTTAGACAAAGCTCTCTTAAGGCCAGGTCGCTTTGACCGACAAATTTCCATTGATAAACCTGACATCAATGGCCGTGAGCAAATATTTCAGATATATTTGAAGACGCTCAAACTTGACAAGGAACCTTCATATTTCTCTCAGAGACTTGCAGCTCTCACTCCTGGATTTGCAGGAGCAGATATTGCAAATGTTTGTAATGAGGCTGCTTTAATTGCTGCAAGGAATGATGTTACGCAGGTGACCATGGATCATTTTGAGGCAGCTATAGACAGGGTCATTGGTGGTCTGGAGAAGAAGAACAAGGTAACTTGCTCCTGTATTTATTGCGTTACATGTTTTCTCTAAGATGCTTATAGTACAAGTTTCCTAGATGTGGAAAATTATGTGGACTATTTGGTTTTTCATTGTACTTTTTGTTTTATGCAGGTGATAAGCAAGCTTGAACGCCGAACTGTAGCTTATCACGAATCAGGCCATGCTGTAGCCGGTTGGTTTTTGGAACATGCAGAGCCCTTGTTGAAAGTGACCATAGTTCCTCGTGGTACTGCCGCGCTTGGGTTTGCCCAATATGTTCCTAATGAAAACCTTCTTATGACAAAGGAGCAGCTATTTGACATGACATGTATGACCCTTGGTGGTCGGGCAGCTGAACAGGTAATAATAATGTTTGTCCACTCTTCTCATTTCTGTATTAGTTATAGATGGAAATCAATCAAATCATGGAACATAATTCAAAATCGAATGTCCACTCTTTCTTTTTTTCTGCACAAACTGATGCAAGTTTGCTTCTTCTTTTGTCAATAATGGTGTTCTGGGTTTTCTTTGAAACTAGGTTCTTATTGGGAAAATTTCGACGGGAGCCCAAAATGACTTGGAGAAAGTGACGAAAATGACATATGCCCAAGTAGCTGTCTATGGCTTTAGTGAGAAGGTGGGTCTCCTCTCTTTCCCCCCAAGGGAGGATTCATATGAAATGACCAAGCCTTACAGCAGCAAGACGGGGGCACTTATCGACGGTGAAGTGCGGGAGTGGGTTGCCAAGGCATATGCTCACACGGTAAAATTGATAGAGGAACACAAAGAGCAAGTGGCTCAGATTGCCGAGCTGCTGCTCGAAAAAGAAGTCCTTCACCAAGATGATTTGTTGAAAGTTTTGGGTGAGAGGCCATTCAAGTCTGCTGAGATGACAAATTATGATAAGTTTAAGCTAGGGTTCCAAGAGGAAGGTGAGAAGGGAGGACAGGCTGTGGAGGGTGCAACCACAGAAGACGATGAGGCGTCCCCCCTCGGACCAGAGGTTGTCCCTGTGTAATGTCTCACGGCATAGTCTCGGATTGTATATGAAGTGCAACAATCTCTCGTCCTTCTATTGTAATCTTCCAGTTTCTGATCCCATGATGACTCCTCCACTGACATTCGGTACCAATATATCTATACCTAAGTCAGCCCTGTAAAGAAACATGAACAATGGCGCCATTGGGGGCATCTTATGCTGCAGTTGTTGAGATGCACATCAGGGCGTGAGGCTTAAGTTATGAGAGGGAATGAAATTAGGATGATGTAAATTAGTTTTTGACTTCATTCATGAAGGTGTCTTAATTTGTACGGCTGTGACTTGTGTTTTAAAGCAGTGTCTGATTCATTCATTGCTATCAGCTGATTTTATTTGTTTGCTCTGTGATGATGATGTTTAAGTTAGAACCCGATCGCGATACAACTCCATTGCAATGTTGTTGAATGCAGCGTTTGGAGTAGCAGATGGGTGAAATTTTCGAACCTCAGAGGCCACGGGAAGGTTTGCACTACGCAATGAACAGTTGAGGATGAGTGGCAGATATTGAACCATTGGGGTTGTAACACCTGACCTGAGGTAGCAGGTGCAACACCTCACCCTATGAAATCCTTTAAAGTATTGCCACAATCTTTGGCGCTTAACACGTGGCTTGATTAGATTGATTCTTTCAATAGATTAGACGTGCATTTGCAACAACTAAAGTAAGATGCAAACAAAAACCAAGATATATGTATTCCTGCAATGTATTTTTGGCTGAAGTGTAAACAAAGTCTCTATTAAAATTTTTTTTTTATTTTATATTCGTTGTAGGCTGTAAGGGCAGGAAAACATTTAAAAAAAAAAACAAGATACGAACTGAAAAAATATATATTTTTGATCAGTAAAACTGAGATCGATATGGTAATTATGTTGTAACTTTAACAAAAGATAAAGCAGTTTTAGCATTAATATACAAAAATTTAAAAAATGTAAAAAATTGTCTGATACAAAATATTTTATTTTTTTGTGAACGATTTTCAAAGAGAGAAATAATATCTACGTGTAATGGCTTGATATTTAGGTGTTTGCATTTTTTGAAGGTCTCAGGTTCGATTATTCCTCTCAACAACTCTTGGGGTCACCTTACCGTCAAGCGTAAGCGTGTGACACGGCTGCGGTAGGAGCTTTAGGAATTAGTCCGAGGTGTGTATAGTCTGGATCGGGACACCTTGCATTACCAAATAAGAAAAGAAGAGACAAATAAATTGAGAAGGGAATAATTGTTTTACTTCCTTGAGGAATTTATCTCTGCATTTATAGGTCCCAACCCCAAAGATGGGGTAGGTGGTTGTAATTTCGTTCTCCTATTTCGTAGGCAGCTACGTGTAAATACGCGTCCGTGGTTGTAATACGCGTACGTGAGCAGTTTCAAACAGTTTTTTTCTCCTTTGAACGAACGCAAAGGTAAAAACTATTCGTAGAGCTTCGGCGTGTTTGGGTCACACCTTTCTAGACCGACAAGTCTACAAAATACTACCACTCCACAAAAATCAAAATAAAAAAACTCCTCTTTCTTTTGACCTTCAAAAAAAAAATCGAAACTCTCAACCGCTTTTTTGAGTATTTAAAACACCCCCAGCACAGTCTTCAACCCTCTCTCTCTCTCTCTCTCTCTCTCTCTCTCTTTCTGCAGATAGATAGCATTCGGATCAGGTCTTCAGGTAATGCCGTAGTGCTCTGTTCTGGTGTAGTGCATTTCTGGGTTGTGCTTGTTGAATCATTTTATTCTGTTTTTTTCTTCAGTTTTCTTTATGATCTGTGGATGTACGTACAGTTACTGTATTTGGTAGTTTTGAGATTTCTTTTCAATGGGAGCTTGAATGATCAAGTTTTAAGATCTAAACGATCGGTTATGTGTGCGATGTTGTTTTGAAATTAAAGACCACATAATAAGTTAGTACTTCAGATCACTTCACTGTTACATACCCAATCGCACCCAGATTAGTGTTGCAATTTCTGGGTTTTGGAACTCTAAATATTGATAACTGCACTCCAATATTTGTCTTTTTAGTATTCATGTTATATGTATTATGAACACTGGAAGACAAATATTGCAGTGCAGTTATAAAAAAGTAGAGTTCCAAAATCAATTATCTTTCTGGGTGAAAATTGCGGATACACCGACTCTATTCTAGGGCCTTTTTCCTTTCTCTGGTAGGTTTATTGGATGATTTGTTTGGTTGCTCTTTTTGATGACCTGTGAGTGTTAAAGATCTTTTAGTTTGAACAATTCTCCAAATCAGTGAGATTTTCACCAGTATTTTCGGTTTTCTGCGTTGTTTTCAGATATTTGTGTTCTGATCTCTATGTCTTAGGAATGCCAATTTTCGGGTTATTATGTTCCGTTTTAACTTGTCTAATTCGCTACTTGTCGATGAAAATAATGAAAAGTAGGATTATTTCACAATGCTGCCAGTCTCTTGTCAAATAGATCTATTTTAGTTTACAGCCATGTCACTTTCTTTATTGCAATAGAGCCAATGAGTTGTTTACTAATTTGTTTGGAATCGATGTAATGTTTTCCAGCAAAATTGTGCAAAACCTGACTTTTTCTTGAGCTCCAATTTATTTCTTTGTTTTATTGCTGCAAAGTGCTGTTTGTTTTTGTTAATCTCTGTATTGATTGCTGTATCCACATTTCTGTTGTGTGAACCTAACTAGTAGTTCCAAATGGAGTACGGAGACCACTACCAACACGTTCCAAAGCCAAAATTTGACTGCCTTCTCTTTGGTAAACATTTATATTGCTATTAGTTTCTCTCCATTAATTAGGGCTACCATTTAAAGGAACACAATAACTTATGATTCTGTTCCAGATGTTGATGACACCCTTTACTCCCTGAACTCTGGATTGTCTGGAGAAGTCACCAAGAACATAATTGGTAACTCAAGTTTCTTACTAATTTTCATATGGAATCTTTCATTTTTAGGTTATTAGGGCTGACGCTTTTTCCATTTTGCAAATATGTAGAATTTATGGTTAATAAGCTTGGCATAAAGGATAATGTCCTTGAATTGAATGCGAAGCTATACAAAGACTATGGAACAACTATGGCCGGTCTAAAGGTATAGTTTTGACCATTCTTATTCAAATAGACCTTGTTATGCAAACCTATTAATTCTATGTTTCTTTTTTCTCCCAGGCAATTGGCTATGACTTTGACTATGATGATTACCATAGGTAACAATTTCTCACCATATATTTCTATGTATTTTTTCTGTATGACATTCATACGATCTCAAGCTATTTTGTTTCACAGTTTTGTTCATGGAAGATTACCGTACGAGATCTTAAAACCAGACCCAGTTTTAAAAAATCTTCTCCATAGCTTGCCCATCCGCAAAGTGGTAGGTTTCTTGTCCCACTAGCACATATATAGTCAAAACAAGGTTAAGCAGTGAGCCTCTGCTTTGTTATGACAATGTTTTCGCTGTTTTCGAAACAGATCTTCTCAAACTCAAATGAAGAGCACGTTGCCAACGTTCTGGGCAGGCTTGGATTGGAGGACTGCTTTGAAGGAGTTATAAGCTTTGAAAATCTGAATTCAATAAAAAAGACTGATTTGCTTGATGATGAAAATGATGCTAACTTCAAAGGTTCCAAACGAAGTACCATTCCTGGTACTGGAACCGATGTTAATAGTTCTTCTGAGATCAATGCAGAATCTCCGAAGACTCCAGTTGTTTGTAAACCATTTGAGGATGCCTTTGAACAAGCTTTTGCAATAGCCCAAATCGACCCTCAGAGAACAGTAAGATAAATGAACCTTTCGCCAATTAGATTGTTAACTTGCTTGAATGAATGCAAAAGATTGTGATCATATCTGACTAAATTCTCACTTTCAGTACCTTTCCACCCATCATTCAATTGACATTTCTACATCACCATAATTTATTTCCTTATTGCAATCTACTTTCATGAAGTTTTGCTCATTCTAGTCATTTCACAGTTCCATTGTGTTTTTGTTTTAACAAAACGTACAATCTTTTTCTGCCAGTTGTTCTTTGATGACAGCATCCGTAATCTACAGACTGGGAAACGCATGGGCCTCCACACGATCTGGGTAAGTTGATGCTATAGGAACTAGAAGCGCAATCTTTTTCCCTCCTATTAGTCCAATACGGTTGATGTCAGTATCGCTTGAATTACAGCTAGTTGCTTATGCTCGTCCTTTGTATTGAATTGAATGAACAGGTGGGCTCTTCTCACAAAACAGAAGGCGTGGATTACGCATTGGAGAGCATCCACAACCTCAGGGAAGCATTGCCGGAGCTCTGGGAATCCATTGAAAGGGCAGAAGAAGTTTGCTATCCAGAAAAAGTCGCGATCGAGACACCAGTGAGAGCTTAGCTTTGTAATGCCTTCCGCGGATGAAGGATAATGAGGCCAGGGTTTTCCACTGACTTGTATTTTGTTAGCGCGGACATGAATCCATGTGAACTTGAGACTAATAAAAAACTGTTTTCTTGATGTTAATGATACTTTCACGCTTGCTTCCATTTACTCCATTACAATTTACAACAACGACAACAAGAAAAACCTTGTAATTCCCAACTGATAGAGATATGGGCAGGGAGGATTGGAGGATTGATGTTGTAGCAGTCGAGGTGCTGGCGACTGTACTGATGAGGTGGAAGGTAGGTGGTCAAATGACTATGGTAGTGGTAGTGTGGTTTCTGATAATTTGAAGTGTGGAAAGCCCTATGAATGAAATGAACAATGCCTGAACTAGGGATGTGCGAGTCGAATGGAAGTTAAAGTGTGTAGATGAGCGGGAAAACTTATTTTAGCCTTTGTGATTTCGCTGATCTTTGAATTGGTCTCATTTTGACCAACTTTTCATAAATTAAACTTTATTATTTTCATCGTTCTTCTCCGTTATCTTTTAATACTTTGAAAACCTTATTTATCATTATATAATTGGCCCTGATTTGATTTAAAATGAAAGGGTCACAAGCGTCTTACTAAAATACGGAGTATTTATTTTCTGATCCACTGAGGATAAAATAGTTATGTATTTTGATGTGCAAATTATCTTTGATAAAAAACACTCCAATTAGAAAATAGATTTAACAAGCTTTTTAACGGTTCAAAACACGTGCAAATCGGATTTTGGAAGTGTCCATGTCAAGCCCGCAAAGTTTGACTTGTTTTGCAATTTGAAAGATGCGCCTGGGGCGCATTAACAGGTCAAACTTTGCGGGGTCGCCCTGGACTCTTCTGAACTCCGATTTGTTCGTGGTTCGAACCATTTAAAAGCTTGTTCATTTTAATTTCTAACCCAAGTAATTTGGATAAAAAAATTTTTTTGTATATCAAGAGATGTGACCATTTTACCCTCAATGGTTCAAAAAATAATTCATTTCGGTAAACTGCTCAGATGTCACTCATTTTAAATTGGATCAAGACCTATTATATATCAACAAATATGTTTTTTAAAGTACTAAGTGCAGGTGTAATCCAACCACAAAAATATTTAAGTTTTGTTTATGAAAAGTGGTTAGAAAGAAGACTAATACAAAAATCGTCATAGCTACTAAGGCTAAAACATGGTCTAATTTTTATCCAGTGATCAATCCCTAGTTTGTTGGTATTTCTTCATTGCTCCAGTGTTTAACTTGTTTTGCAATTTGAAAGTAGATTTAATAAGTTTTTTAATGGTTCAAAGCACGTGTAAATCGGATTTTGGAAGTGTCAATGTCAAGCCCGCAAAGTTTGACTTGTTTTGCAATTTGAAAGATGCGCCTGGGGCGCATTGAAGTGCGCCTGAGTGACATTAACATGTCAAACTTTGAAGGGATGCCTCGGACTCTCCTGAACTCCGATTTGTGCGTGGTTCAAATCGTTAAAAAACTTGTTCATTTTAATTTCTAACCCAAGTAATTTGGATAAAAAAAATTGTATATCAAGAGATGTGACCATTTTACCCTCAATGGTTCAAAAAATAATTCATTTCGATAAACTGCTCAGATGTCACTCATTTTAAATCGGATTAAGGCCCATTATACATCAACAAATAGAATTTTTAAAGTACTTAGTGGGTGTAATCCAACCACAAAATATTTAAGTTTTGTTTATGAAAAGTGGGTAGAAAGAAGACTACTAAAAAATCGTCAAAGCCACTAAGGCTAAAACATGGTCTAATTTTTATCCGGTGATCAAATCCCTAGTTTGTTGGTATTTCTTCATTGCTCCAGTGTTTAACTTGTTTTGCAATTTGAAAGTAGATTTAACAAGCTTTTTAATGGTTCAAAACACGTGTAAATCGGAATTTGGAAGTGTCCATGTCAAGCCCGCAAAGTTTGACATGTTTTGCAATTTGAAAGATGCACCCCAAGTGCGCCTGAGGCGCATTAACAAGTCAAACTTTGCGGGCTTGCCCCAAACACTCTCGAACTCCGATTTGTGCGTGATTCGAACTGTTAAAAAATTTGTTCATTTTAATTTCTAACCCAAGTAATTTGGATAAAAAAAAATTGTATATCAAGAGATGTGACCATTTTACCCTCAATGGTTCAAAAAATAATTCATTTCGATAAACTGCTCAGATGTCACTCATTTTAAATCGGATCAAAACCCATTATATATCAACAAATAGAGTTTTTAAAGTACTAAGTGGGTGTAATCCAACCACAAAAATATTTAAGTTTTATTTATGAAAAGTGGGTAAAAAAAAAAGAAGAAGAAGACTACTACAAAAATTGTCAAAGACACTAAAGCTAAAACATGGTCTAATTTTTATTCGGTGATCAAATCCCTAGTTTGTTATTTCTTCATTGCTCCAGTGTTCCAAAGAGTTCAAAGAGCATCTACACTTTGCTTCGGACCAAAGCGAAGGTAAAATCGCTTCATCATCGACATTCGCCCAAAGTGGGGCTTAAATATTTTTGAAGCCCAAATCTTGAAATCACCAACCACTGACACAACGTAAAATTGAGAATATTTCCAAATGAGAATACCGAAAATGATTGAGAATATTCTCTATATTTCAATCTACAGCCACCACATTAAAACAACGACTTCGAGTGCAATTGGAAATGAATAACAGTGGTGAAGGGAGAACTGAAAGAAATAACCATCACAGTTCCATATGGCGCCTAAGCAAAATGTTAGAAAAGAAAGAGCCAGAGGAAGTACAAGCAAGATTTTTGTCCCAAGGAAACAAAGATGAAGTGACATGACTTTTATAGAATGAGCTGATAAAATTGTTTTCCAATTAAACAAATCATTCTTACGCTGTAACATCTTTTATTGGAAGTTCTATGCACCCATAGTATCCAACCGAACTGTCTAAGACTACAGAAAACAATTGCATTTGTACAGATTAATCACCGTCTGTTTGGCAATCCAATGGTTCAGATTTCATCTCGGTAATGAACAGTTCAGATGCTTGGATAGAGGATATGAGATTTGGACTGTTGGATTGCCGAACAGACAGCCCGGATGTGCACTCCACCGTCCCCCGGTTCCAAAAAAAAGTCATCCAAATTAGGACTTAGAATTGAAAATGGGGAACCTGAAACGTACGGTAAAAAGCAAAGAAGAAAAAATATGCAAGTGATGAAAGTCTAGTGGAATGCATGGGCGGAAGTCTCATGGTTGAGCAGGGTTGGCTAAGAATCTGCAAGTGATGAAACTATTTTAGGGCTTGCTTATAGATTGATGTTGAACCACTATGCATCTACGAACATTGATCGCAAAACCGACTGGCAAAAAATGCATGAATAAACCATAAAACATTCTCTTTCTTCGGCTCGCTTTCCCATGTGTAGAATCTCGTAAAATTTCGCAGGTAGTCAGAATTTGATTGCTAAAAATTTTGGGCATGGTAAAGAGAGATGGAAAACTCTAATGATGCAAGTTGTAATAAGCTTTTTCCCCACTCCTTGCAGCTTCAACGTCAGAAGGGGTTGCCCCCAGCCTCTACTATAGAATACAAGGGGGATTTCTTTCCCAGTGTAAAGAACCAGTCTTAATCTACATTCTGATCTACATTTTGTCCTTGGCCTTCAGACGATTCAACAACGAGGTAGGTAAGAGCAGTTTTGGCAACAATGAGCAAGCACTTCAGAAGGCCTAATACCCCATCACAATCTCCAGCAAGCTTCTCAAGTACAGACAGTACCTAAGAATCACACGCTTTTAGTTCCTCGACCACTGTTGCCATAGTTGGCCTAACGTCCGGAAGCTCATGGGTACAGGCCAATGCGATTTCTGTAAGCTTAGCCGCCTCAGAGTCAATGAACTTTCCCCTCAGACATGGGTCAATAAAATCTTCCAATCTGCAAGATTCAGCCGCCAGTCGC
>BPLS01022801.1:10815-58585 GCA_019656275.1 Rhododendron kiyosumense
ATCAGGTGGGAGAGTTTACTTCTACCGGAAAGGATTTGGAGGATGATCACTCCAAATGCATACACATCGCTCTTCTCTGTGAAACGGCCAGTCGTGATGTACTCGGGAGCCATGTAGCCTAGGGCAGCACTGAACTTGAGAGCTGAGAAGACGACATCATCAGCTAGGAGCTTGAGGAGACCAGAATCCGATATTAATGGCTCAAGGTTTTGGTCCATGAGAACTTTCTTTATGGAAATGTTTTGGTGAACGATGCTAGGTTTGCTTGGTTCGTTGCTGTGTAAATACAGAATACCTGATTGCAGGAAAAGTTAGAACAGAAGTGATATTGTGATTCTACATTATTTCAAGGCGTCTAAGCATCATAATGCCCATTTAGATAAAGAGCTATGAATGGAACAGGGTTTAAAGCAGCTTTAAGGTTTCAAAAAGCCTCTCTCACTTTTGTCCAATATGGTGATATAATGATTTATACCATATTGGTAGAAGAAAAATCAATAGGAAAAAGGAGCATGTTAACGTCCACATCGTGGGATAGCCCAATGCATGCCAGAAAAAGAGTGTTTTAGGCAATGATCAATAACATAGACGTATGATACGGGACTCAGCTACGCATGCCTAGTATGGTTAAGTGACATAATTTCATTTTGATTTCATATACTTTAGAAAGAAGAATTTTTAAGGAGAAAAACCTCAACAGATTGGGAAATTCTCTGTTTGACATATTGAATATTTGCCTACATCGTAGCTCAAGACCTTGTGGCATATGCTGGATGAGAAAAAATCACAATGACAAGTATCGTGTTCCTTGATGTTATGTTAGCTCAGCTAGCATCTTACTCCGACTAATCCATGAAAAGAGACGGTAACTATGGCTCGAACTGTGGACCATAGACAATGAGTTACCTAAAAAAGCAATAAATGTAACTGTGTCATGTCTCTTGTTCAAAAGAAAGACATCAACCATTCATGCTTTAAACTAGATATAAGAGCACATCTTGCCCTTTCATGCAGGAAATTAAGCTTTTAGTTAAGGTCGTTTTCACTACCCAAATGGGAAAATATAACCTTGTTGCAAAATTTACTTCTGATTATAAATTACTAGGAAGCTTGAAACTGACCTTTTGCAATGCCATTGATGATAGTAACCCTAGTGGTCCAGTCAAGAACATGGCTGCTTCCGTCTTGCACATCAAGATACTGTGACAGGTTGCCCTTAGGAGCAAAATCGTATATGAGAAAAAATTCTCCCCTCTCCTTGGAACAGCAGAAACCTCTCAGCTTAACAAGGTTTTCATGTCTCAAAGAGGTTAACAAGTTCAACCCTTTCACAAACTCAGCTTCCTCAGACTTGCAGCAAGTCACATTAATGCTCTTTACGGCTACAACCGATCCATCTTTTAGGATTCCTTTATAGACAGCAGAAAATTTGGATTTCCCCAGTAAATTTACCTTTGAGAAGTACTGAGTAGCTGCTCCAACATCTTCCAAATGGTAATTAAAGCCTAGTGGAAATTCCTGGAAGCCTCCATTACTATCATAGACATCGGCAAAAGCATCCCATCCATTACGATACTCTAGATTTGACAAGGGAGAAGCACTTCTTCTAGAAAACTCTTTGGCCTGCGGAGTGCTAAGTTGACCATCAGAAGTATCAAAAGTATTCCCAATCTTCTGTTTTCTCCTCCGACAACAGATGAAAATCAGAAATCCTCCGATTGTTAATAAGACAGTGGCTATAATAACCCCAGATACAAAAGCGAACTGCATGAATTTAGATGAACTTGAGCAATGGATTTGGTTGCAGTGTGCATGGAAATTAGACGATGGGGGGATATTTACTGAAGCATTATTAGCCGTGTTGTTCGGTATATTTGCAGAAGGGTCAACTTGAATGATATTCACCTGGTCCCAACCAGTGCAGACTTTCAATGATGGAAACCCAACACCACACAAACCTGGATTATTACTCCAGTTGAATGCTCCATTCAGTCCTTTCAAAGCTTGAGTGAACCCACCAAAAAGTTACTGTCAGTTTAGATATGCAACCAGAATCCAAAGTAAATGGAAGTGATAAAATTTAACCGATGACAACAACTAGATTTGGACGAGACCAATGTAATTAAAATGAACAAGGAGGGAGGGGAAAAAACTTACCAGGAGGAACGACACCAGAGAGAGAATTGTTTTGAACATCTATAACTTCCAACTGGGTAATGTTAGCTAAACTCGCTGGGATTGAACCAGATAGATGGTTAAAACTCAAATCAAGTCTTTTTAGTATCCCAGAATCCCCTAAGCTCGAAGGGATAGTACCATTCAGTCTATTATGTTGCAGCGCAAGAACGCTTAACTTCTTTAGTGACCCCATGTTTGGAGGTATGCCTCCAGTCAGCTGATTACAACAAAGCTGCAGAACTAGCAAACAAAAAAATACAGATACGTATAAGCTAAATTTGAAACAGGAAGTGGAAAACACACATATAGCAAGAAATTCTAGAGCTGTAGTACTGCCATGGCTTATTCTCATTGTTTTGGTTCCATTTCAAATTGGAGAAGAACCCAAATTTCATAACGGAAGGGTGATCGAATTCTGCTAAGCAGATCTCAATAGTAACCCAATAACAGTTCTCCCCCAAACCAAGTAAACCTAAAGATTTCCCCCAAATAACATACATCAAATTGAACAGCTCAATAAATCTGAAAGGAAATTTCGAGTACCCTTTTGTATTTGAACGGCAAAGAAAATCTCAACATCATAAAGATAAAATATGAGATCATTATAGTAAACAGAACAATTGCATCGAGAGAGGTTCGAAGAGTAAAATACTCTCCTAGTGCTGCAACTCGGATACCTTAATCTACCCTCAGCCCCACGAATTTTTTAAACATGTAATGCTTGAACCCAAAAAACCAAATAAATGGAAGATGAGCAGAGAATTCCGACAAAGCCACATTTGAAAAACAAACTTCCGTTGCATGAATCCTAATCTAGAACATGGATAAAGAAGAGAATTGTTTTGCCAAGCTGCTCAAAAACTAACCTTGAAGACTTGGCATGTCTCCAATCTCAGGAGGTATTGTCCCGGTGAGATTATTGACATCGAGATACAGATCAGTCAGCTCGGTGAGATTCGCAATCTCCTTCGGTATCTCTCCGGTCAGAGAGTTGAAGTGCAAGTAGAGACCCGACAAGCACTTCAACTCCGCCACCGCCGGCGAAACCTTCCCGTCCAGACCCTTCCCCTGCAAAGAAATGTTGGACACTTTCCGGTGCTCGTTACAAGCCACACCCTCGAAGGTTCCGCTGCTGCAAGGGTCGCCACGGTCAGTCCAGGAGGACAAGTGGTTGTCATGTGGGTCCAGAGACAGCTTTATCTCCATGAGAGCTCTCAGCTCCGCGTTCCCGTATGCAGCTGGTACGCCACAAAGGGCAGCAAGAAGAAATATGCACGAGGCACAATCGACGACACCCATTTCCCGTTTGGATCAGGAAGACATAGTACTATCTGTTTAAGGTTAGCTCAGCAGACAAGACAATTTGGGTACTCCTTTATTGGGAGAAAGAAGGCGCAGACACCGGGGAGAGAGGGTGTATTTTTCAAACGCAAAAAGCGGAAAAGCTGTAACTTTTGAGCTACTCCCTTAATCAAATGCACTTGCAGACATATCAGTGATATCACCAAATTTACCTTTCATCATTGTTTGAAAAATGCGAAAGGGAATGTCCCAATAGAATCATTACCAATCTATTTTTTCTAGCGTTTTTTTTTTACGGTGTCCGAATCAACTTATACGCACATCAACTAACCCTCTAACCAGTTCGGTCAAAGACAAGTTATTCATACCGGGCCTAGAGAATTCACACAAAATTACTTTCTTGAGGCTTGGCCCCAGGAATCGAACCATGATGAATTGTGTGTGAAGTAAACCCACCAACCAGCCGGATTAATATAGAACTGGTGATATTTTTTTTCCCGTTCCTACAGCAATTGGTGTTCGAATAATGCCACTAAGTTGAGACTTTAGTGACCCAAGCAAAGCATCATAAGTTACGTCATTTATTATACTAGTATAAAGATTGTTTTCCATGGCCTTTTGTTTTAATTTTATTCTTTTTTATTTTCATTTTTCAGAAAAGGACTTCTATATGTCTGTGAACAGAAATAATAATTATAATCACCCAAATACTAAACCTAAACATGAAACATTTCAAAATTACAAGCACACATGAAATTTAATATGACCACAATGAAAATTAAACAACACAATTTAGAATCGTAATGACGCCTTGCAATTGGCTATGTAGTTTGTGCTTGACGAGGTTTGATTATAGTTGAAAATGCGTTCCTCTATATATTCAATGAGAGAATATGACCGTTGGAGTATAGCCGTTAATAGAAAAGTAGAAGTAGAAGTAGAAAGAATAGTTTAGGCCATGTCCTGCTAAGAGAAATTCAATTAAGTGCTTATTTTTTAATTAAAGGTAATGCATTGTAAGAGAATGACTTGTTATGTAAAGTGAAAAATAAGTACTAAAAAATAATAATCTTAATGGAACAGAGCCTTAATACAATAAAGTTAGAATAGAGAGCCTGACGTAGCATGCTTTTAAAAAGGTGAGTAGCTAAAGTGGAAAAGTGATTTTCTAGTTCAAAATTTGTTGAGGCTGATGAGGATGCTCAATTGCTCGTTTTCTCTGGCGAGGAATTGTTCACGAGCTTTACGTCTTTTAGCAATGCAGAATGAGGCAAACTTTATATATTTCTAACTTTTTTGGGGGAAAAAATATTTTAACGCATACGTCCACTCATAATCGAAAAGTCTAAACTGTTTAGTTTGTAAAGCTTGTTGAGTTTATTTATGAAAAATTTATGTTCATTGAACATCTATAGGTATTTAAACAATAAAATTATTTTTTAAAACGTGATGTTGGTTGGTACTTATTGACATCCGACGAAGATGATTTTTTTGAATAACATTCTCAACGACACCGACGATATGAGCGGTTTAGATCATATTTTTGTGGGTTCGGTCTATGTACTTAAACTAGGAGTATAATGTTTGAAATTTATGTTTTGAATAAAAAAATGATGAAAAAGAGTACTACTATTTTAAATGGAGTAGAGGTAAAATACGGAGACTGGAGAGTATGTGTTAAAAAAGTAACTAGCTAAATTAGAAAATTGACTTCCGAATAGGTATTTTGGCTCAAATTTTTGCTAGGATGGTGTACATGCTCTTAAACTAGAATATTTTATTGCTCCTCTCAACTATACTGTCAACTGAGAGTCACAGAGCCAGCCTGACTTAAATCGAGTGTTGCGGCCGCTTTAGACCTCCAAAAAATTTTGAATTGTAAAGGCCCTTCTACTATTTTATCCTTTATTTATAGTCCAACAAAAGAGACCCTATTTTTAATTTTCTCTTTAAGCCCCCAAAAAGTTAAGACCGAACTGAGACGCATACCTTTGCTGATGCACTTTGTGGTGGGCCGAATCGAAAATGGGCACAAAGCAGGCCCAGGAAAGGGAAACAGGTGGAGCCAGGGTTTGGGCTCCCCCAGCTGGCCTCGTTTTGCATGGGCAAGGCGTGAGCCCAGCACAATCGGTATGAAGGCCGAGCAGAGGTGGGCCGGACCACTCACCAGTTGAAGGTCCAATTTATTGTCTCGTTGCCCGAGCCTTCAGGTCGGTCCCATGGGTTGGGTCGATCAGACGGTTTGGTTTGACCTATGCAGAAGGCACGTGAAGGTCTTTTCTAATGTTTCCAGGAGGGAATGGAATGTCTAAGAAGGAAGGCGGTCACCTATGGCGTCATAGGCATGTGTTGTGTGTCATGGTTGCCCTAGCTATAGCTTGGAGAGCAAGTTCGTTCGCTTATATAAGGAGAAGGATAAACCCTAAAAAAGTATGCAACCCTACGTCCTGAAAATACTCTCTCTCTCTCTCTCCCTTGTTTACTGATTTGCTCGTCGGAGGGGTGAGAGGCGGCCAATTGCCTCACGCCTTGGTGCAGGTATAGTATGTGGCGGAGCAGAGGAGGGACGTTTCCGAGAAGCCATGAAGAGAAGCCACCACCCCACACTCGCAACAACTAACAACCCTAGCAACAATAGTACATGAGCGTGACCCCATGGCCAACAACAAACCCAGCCACAATAGCACACAAAGACACTGTCGCTGGTGAGAACCCATTTTTTAGGAGAGAGAAAGTTGTGTGTGCGTGTGGAGAGAGAGATGATGTGGTTAATTTGGAGAGGGCAGTTGATTGGGGTGGGTCTGATTAGCGAATTTAGGGATAGAGTCCTGATTTAGGGTGGAGCCAAAATGGTATTTCGAGTATTTGGCTAGGGTTCAATTGGGTGGTTGGTGTGAATTTTGAAAAAACAGAAAATTTGAGTAAAAAAAATTAAAAAAGAAAAGAGGAAATACAAAGATATGAATATTTTCTTTTTTCTTTTTTTGGTAAACCCAAGATAGGAGTATTGTATAGAAATAGAAATAATCCTGGAGATATATATAAAGCATATAACAATATACGTGGCTCAACCTAGGGCTGCAAAGAAGGGAAGGAAACCTAAGAATCATGATCAAGTTCTCTTCCTGGAATATAAGGGATCTCAACAACCCCATTAAACAAATGAAGGTTCGGAAGTTCATTCATACAAATAGATTGTCCTTGATGGGTATTGTTGAGTCAAAAATTAGACGGGAAAATATGGTAGTTGCTATGAAGAAATGTCTACCTGCTAGTTGGGATTATGCTCGTAATTTTGGGACAGGCTCTGTTGCTAGGATAATTGTGGCTTGGGACACTCAAAGCCTAAAGGTTAGTGAGTTTGTTTACTCTGATCAAATGATGCTGCTCTCTGTTATGGTGGATACACAAATATTTTTTCTTTTTGTTGTCTATGGTTTTAATCAACCTAGTTCTAGAAGACTGCTTTGGGATGACCTCAGGAATAGTTGTGGTTTTGTCAGAGCTCAACCTTGGATTGTTATTGGCATCAATGTAGTTGGCAAAATGAGAAGTCTAGCTCTTGTCATTTTGATGCTACTGCTACTGGTGAGTTTAATACCTGCATAGAGGACATTGAAATGGAGGAATTAAATTCAAAAGGACTGTGGTTTACTTGGTCAAATAAACAAATTGGTGCTGGTCACTGCAGTTGTAGGTTGGACAGAGCCCTTGTTAATTCTCAATGGTAGACTGAGTTTCCTGAATTAGAAGTAGTAGCTCTTGCTACAAGTGTATCTGATCATTGCCCACTTATAGTGTCAGTATTTCCTTACAAGGGAGGGAGGACACCTTTTAAATTCTTTAATTTCTAGATGAATCATAAGAAATTTTCTCTTCTCCTTATTCAGTCCTGGTCTGGCAAAGTGGATAAAGTAGGTTCTCCTATGTTTATCCTTTATGAAAAGTTGAGAAGATTAAAACCTTGTATGAAGAAGTTTAATAAGGAGTTTTATAGTGATATTCAGAAAAGGGTGTTGATTGCTAGAGAGGAGCTTAGTAGTGTTCAGTATAGATGTGCTTAGTTACCCGGGGATCCTATTTTGCTCAAGTATGAAAGACTCTGCCTCTTGAATTTCAATGATCTTAGTGTTGTTGAAGAAACTTAGTGCCGACAGAAATCCAGGGTTCGTTGGCTCTAGTTGGGGGATAATAATATAAGTTTTTTCTATAAAAAGGTAGCTAGTCATCGAATGAGGAACAAGATTTTATCAATATGCGATGGGAATGGTAATCGTTTGGAAGATTCTAAGGAAGTTAAGGGAGAGATCCTAAGGTTCTATAAGAAGCTGTTAGGAACTAAATTTGATCAGAAAAAAAACTCCTGAGGACTGGCTTCATTTTGCTAATACTGTTCCTGTTTCATTCCATGCTGTCCTTACTTCTCCTATCACTCTTGAAGAGATTAAAGGGGCTTTATTTTCTATTAATGGAGACCAGTCCCCAGGCCCAGACGGATTTAATGCAAGCTTTTTCCAAAAGAACTGGTTGGTGGTTGGCAAAGAGGTAACAGATGCAATCTTTACTTCTTTCGGTCTGGTTCATTACTTTGAGATGCTAATGTGACTGCCCTTACACTAATTCCTAAGACTTGTTGTCCTCAATCTATGAAAGAGTATCGTCCTATAGCATGCTATAATGTAATCTACAAGACTATTACAAAGGTGTTGGCTGGAAGGTTGCAACCAATCTTCCCTTATGTCATTCATAAAGCTCAAGCAGCCTTTGTTAAGGGTAGGTCTATTTCTGACAATATTTTGTTGATGCAAGAAGAGCTGGTTAGAAATTATCAAAAGGATTCTGGAGTGGCTAGATGTGCTATTAAGGTAGATCTAATGAAGGCATTTGATTCGATTGATTGGGATTTTTTATTTGAAGTCATGACTGCCATAGACTTTCCTCCATTGTTTATTTCATGGGTTAGGACATGCATAACAACTGCTATGTTTTCTGTTGTGGTTAATGGTGAACTTGAAGGCTTTTTTATGGGAGAGAAAGGGCTTAGACAAGGAGACCCTATCTCTTTCTTTTAGTAATGGAAGGGCTGTATGCTATTCTTTAGAGGAGGATATCTCAGGGCTCTTTTACCTTCCATCCAAGGTGCAGCCTTCACTCCATTTCTTTCCTTGCATTTGCTGATGATTTGTTTCTTTTAGCTGGAGCTGATCTGTCTTCTATAGGGGTTCTAACAGCTGCTTTGGATGAATTCTATCATTCATCTGGATTGAAACCTAATCTACAAAAGAGCCAATTCTTTTTTGCTGGTATTTCTTCTATGATAAAAGAGGAAATTCTGTCTATCCTTCCAATACCATAAGGTTCTTTACCAGTCAAATACTTAGGGGTGCCTCTCATCTCAACAAAGCTAAGGTATGAGGACTGCGTTCAATTGAAAGAAAGGACTCAACAACGTATTGAGAGCTGGACAAATAAGTCTCTTACTTATGCTGGCAGAGCTTTACTCATTCAATCAGTTCTATTCAGCATGTAGACTTATTGGTGCTCCCTTTTCATTCTGCCTCAGAAGATTATTAACGAAGTGGAGGCTATACTAAGATCCTTTTTGTGGTCTGGACTTAATCTTACAAAAGTAGGAGCTAAAATTAGCTGGTTTGATGTTTGCACTCCAAAACATGAAGGTGGCTTAGGCTTGAAATCATTAAAGATATGGAATAAAGTGTCAATGCTACGACACATATGGGCTTTATGTAAAAAAGAGGATACTCTGTGGGTAAAATGGATTCATAGTTACTTCATTAAAAATCAGAATTTCTAGGTTATGAAACTGCCTCTGGATTGCTCATGGACTATGAGGAAATTGTTGAAGTTGCGAGTCCAGTGTCAAAGCTTTGTTAAGCACTTAATTGGTGATGGACGGGACTTTCTTATGGCTTGACAATTGGCATCCCAGTAGTCCTTTATACAAGCTTCTTAGTGATCGAGGGCTTGCTAATCTAGGAAGATCTATCACTGCTAAAGTCAGTTCTGTTATCTTGGATGGAGAGTGGAGTCGGCCTCAACCAAGATCTTCCTTGATTCAGTAGATTCAACCCTTAGTTTCTACTTCAATTCAACCTAGTAGGGGGAAAAAAGATGAAGTTATATGGGTTATATCTCCTACTGGCCATTATACTTCTAAACATACTTGGGAGGCTCTCAGAAACAGAGGAGAGAAGGTTCAGTGGGCTTCTATTGTGTGGTTTTCACGAAGTGTTTCTAAATGGAGAGACTTTGTAGTTGGGGGATGGTGATTGACCCTGTTTGTGTTCTATGCTCTCAGTGTGATGAAACCTTGCAACACTTGTTTTTTGCTTGTAGCTACTCGAGGAGTATTTGGCAGGTTGTTCTTCATAAGTTCCAGCTTCAGAGGACTCCCATGGAATGGATAGTGAAGTCCAGTGGGCTATTGATTACTGTAAAGGAAAAGGCTTCAGAATATTTCTTATACAAGTTAGTTCTAGCAGCTGGGGTTTACCACTAATGGTTGGAAAGGAATTCTCACATTTTTGGAGGAAAACACAGAGGAACAAATGGTGTGCTAGCAAGTATTGAAGATGATGTTTGACTTCGTGTTTGCACTTTGGGAATTTTTTCCAAATTGTGTTGAGAGCCAAAGAATGTGTAGATTTTGGAATATCTCAAGTAGAGTTCTTGGGATCTCAGTTGTGTAGTTTAGGTAGAATGTATTGAGGCTTTTCTTTGTATAGTTCTTGTATGTAGGTTTAACTCCCCTTTGTTTTTTTGAGGTGGTGGGTTATAAAATCCGCAAATTACCAAAAAAAAATATACGGGACGGTTCCGGAGACACCTATAAAAATATTTAATTTTTCTAATTTTTTGTGAGCACTCTTAAAATCATATTCTGCACATATTGAACGGTTAAGATCATAAAAATTTTATCGGAAACTATGAAATTGAGATTTGGACTGTTTTTTAGATGTTTTTATAGGTGTTCCTAGAACCGTCCCAAACAATATATATATGGGGTATTTGACTCTTGCAATATCATCAACTAATTCTTTCGAGACATATGAAGGAGGTACGACAAATAATTAAACAACTTCCTGATATGGCTTAATTTTTTAAACAGACAGTTTTGCTAGTAGAGATGCACACCGATTTGCTTCCAGCCGCAGTTGTCGAACTTCATTCACACCGCATATATCTACTCCATTCAGTCTCCCGAATGATTTTATTTGGACCCAAAAACATTCCGACCCACACATATCGTGTGATTCGCACGAACCAAACATATCCAAGCGATTCAAACTGTTATCAACTCGTCTGAATCTTGTGTCTTTTCGGTATTACAGAGAAAACGACCACACAGCATGTATAAAAAAACTCAAAAGTAACTATTTCAAGCAACTAAAGGAAATGGATAAGTTAAAAAGGAAGCAAGCTGAAGTAGCTTCTGAAACACTAGATCCAAATAAACACTCTGGAAAAATGCTCAAGCTGATCAAGCATCATCGCCAAATATCAGTAGAAGTTCTCCCAGCAACCAAAGCGTGAAAACTTGGCTTGGAGTGCAGAATTTTGCTCAGGTTGTAAAATATAGTACTAATATAGAACCTGAAACTAGCAAACAATATATACGTAGAATCGAAAAGTGCCGAAAAAGTTGGGGGGAAAAACATGGAAGTGAAAGGACTTCCAGTCTATCATCCCCTCTCCTACGCAGGCTTCCAACAGGAGAAAGCAAAGACGACTCGCCCTTTCCACCCGGTTAACATCCATCCGCTGTCCTCTTTTACGAAGAAGCCCTTGTGGTAACATAATTTCACCTTGGTCTTTACTTCCTTAATGATCTCCTGGTTCAAAGGGAGCTGCCTGAACCCAGCTCTCACAGTCCTAATCTGCCACTGCTTGTATGTCTCTGGCCTCACAATCCTCCCTACTCCTTCACATGCTATCACATTAAGAAAAGCATTCCCCAATATGTCCCTCTCAAATACTATCCTATCCTGATCTTCCCGGGTCAAAATAGCCTCAACCATATCAAACAATGAGGAGAAATGGAAGAGAGCCTCGCGGAACCGCGATACAAAGAATGGGGAGTTATAATTCCCATTAACTGTTGCATGTATAAAAATATCGGGACTAATCATCTTGATTAACTTCAAAAAAGCATCCCGAGGACTAACATTTGCAGTCAAATCATCAAGTATGTACATAGATAGGTACAAACAATTGACAACAATCACCTCATCTTTCTGAATCTTGAGATCCTCAACACAGATTGTTTCCCATTTTTGTGCAATGCCAATGTACTCGAATGGAACATTATACTTCTCACAACAATTTGCTAACGTTTCCTTACCCCTTGAAGCCAACCGCAAACCTTCTTTGGGGAACTCGATTCCTGTGATGCGAAGCTTGGGGGGTCCACCTGGTCTTGCTGAGAGGTGCTGAATGAGGTAGGGCCACTGAAAGCCAAACGTGATACCACTTATAATGTGAAGAGTGGTTGCTTTGTTGGCGAGTTCCAAGATCACTTGGTTTGCAAAATAATATGTGGTCTCCATGAAAGGGAATGCCGAAAGGTACAACTTATACGCTTTTAGGGCACCAGCGTCAGACATCTTGGATGCGAGGGTTTTGTATTCCATATTCCCCAAACCGGTTAAGCGTGCCTCAAGGCCGTTAGCAAAGTAGTGCGCCAACCTCTGGGATCCATCGCCAAGAGGAGAAGAACGCGATCTTATCTGCTTCAGTAAAGTTCTTGCTCTCCCATGATCGTTGCTTGCAACAGACTGCATGCATTGCATTAGGAGATTCCTCATATCGATTGCTTCCCTTTTGCTAATCCCTTTTCTAGAGTAAGCCAATTCGTCATCAGACCCTTTTACTCCCCGCTTTTGAAGGAATTCCACACTGACCCCATTTGGCAAGGCGTCGCGGTATAGGGACACTACCCTATCAAACATCTCATGTAAAATTGCCTCTTCAGCACAGACCGTATAATGCTTCTTGTTTCTCCCTTCTTCTAAATCACTCTCCTCTCGGTGAAGACTTTTTCTTCTCCTCGGTGTTCTATCTAGCAATTTCCCTTCCTCCTTTTCTGGGTTGGGATATATGGTCAACACCTTTTCCTTGGCTACTGAAGGGGTTAATCCGTTGCACCCATAGTCAGAAGTTTCCAAGTTTCTACATGGTATGGCATTTATAGTTTCCTCTATCGTATCACTAAATTGCCAACTAGTTTGAGTCTCTGAAGTCGAATCGGGCGAGGATGAGGAACAAGAAGGATCTTTATGAAGTATTTCATATAAGGATTTCTCAGCAGCATCAAGAGTGGAGTCCTGGATAGTGAAGGCCTCATTGTCCGAATGATCTTCCATTAGTACTTGATCTATGTACCTAAGAACCGCATCAGAGACGTCTTTTTCTTCTGCAGAATCTGTGTCCACTGACTCCAGTCTGTTGGAAATTATGGGGTATTGAATACTTGAAGTTGCTCGAAGATCCACGCCATCATAAAGTACAGAGTTGTCTTCGAATCCAAATCCATCGACAAAATCAAGATCTGAATAGGCTGAAACAGACTTGTGATCGCAATCAGATGCAATCGTGGAACCAGAAAATGAACCCGTAAACGAATCCATGAGCGTCGTTCCGGTAGAGAAATTGGACGAAAAATCCATATTCAATAACTCAAAAACTGCAGGCAATTGATCTCCAAATAGGAACCTAAGCTTATAACCAAATATTTTGATTGACAGAGAGATTAATTTGAAGAACCGTCAAACACATACCTCAGATAAAACCCAAGAAGATTTAGGCTGCAAAGCTCCTCTGCAACAAAGAATGGTCAATGGATCGGCTAAAATGGATCAGCTATTTAGCGACTAAAACCTGTCATTTCCAGTCATAGATGCCGGTGGTTGCCTGGGTGATCTCTAACTTCCCTTCTCATTAGTGATTTCCCACCATGGTTGAAATCATAATTTGATTACAGGAATCCTGACCCCACACTCACAATGATTTCAACTTTACCGACAGAATGAAATCATTAAGCTACCCTTTTCAGAAGAGTAACCCTGTAGATGTTCCAAGAGCAAATTCCATTTTTGCTAGAGAAATATAGCTCAAGGTTATCAAATTCCATTTGTCTTTGTCAGAGTCAACAGTCGCCGTCAAGGTGCTAGACCCACTTGATGAAATTTCTCTTTCAGACGACCCGGGCCGGCCCAAGGAATTTGGATGCTCAAGACTAAATTGTGGGGTGGTGCTCTACGTATTTTTAGAATTAAATCAACAATGATAAAAATATTTTTTTATATTACTACTTTAGATTTTATAATATATGTTAATTGCTTTGTCACCAATGGCCAAAGTAGTTATCTTGAATTCTACTTGCCTTGGTTCTGAAACCTGGCAGTTATAATAGTATTATTTTTAGGAAAAAATCATTTCAAAACCTGGCAGTTATCATTTCAAAAGAAAAAGAAAAAGCTGTCGGAAGACTTGAACTCAAACACTCCACTGGACTACAAATAAAGTGACTACTGAGCTAGCAAAGACATTTGTGTTATAAAACGAACAAACAGTATGTATACTAATTTACAAATAATATTAAAGTGTCCCTAAAATTTCAACTTTTTTAGATGTTCGAGGCCTAGGCCTCTTGGGCATGGGCCGGCCATGCATACGAAGGATTCAAAGAATCAAACAAGAGAATAAAAGTCAAAATAAGTTGGCTGCCAATTAAAGTTTGTAAATGGTTAAGGAAATCCAGTGGATGGTGTTGAAAACAAGCCTTACCTACCCATAAAGTTTAGAAAAGGGCTTATTAACCTTTTTGGTCTCTAAAACATTCAGAAAATCTTAATTTAATCCCCAATTTACAAATAGGAGATATTTAGTCCTCATAATATCAATTTTTGCACCAATCAAATCCCAAAGTTAACACCATTAGCTTCATCCGTCAAAATAAAGGGTATCCTCGTCGTTTCGCCCACCCAAACTCTCTGGAAGCCTAGATGCTACCCCAAACGTTAAAAAAGTGGTGGTGGTGGTTCCGGTTGGAAGAAAAAGTGGTGGTTGTTTAGGTGTTGTTGCGGGTGAGAGAGAAGGGAAAGAGAGTGTGCAGAGAGGGAAGTGGGGAGTTGAATGAGAGATGATCAGCCACAACAGCTCCGGCAGGAGCAGCAACGTGCATGACAGCCGCATCGTGGCGGTGACTGGTCCACGGTAATCTTTCCGAGAAGAAAAATATAGAGAAAAAGAGGGAATGGAGGATGGGAAAGGAAGAGCAGAGAAGAGAAGAGGAAGAGGGAGGTAGAGGTGAGGAAGAGAGACGCGGCCATGGCTGCCGTTGTGTCGCTTTCATCTTTCTCTCTTTTTCGTTTTGTTTTTAGAAGAAATTAGGGGAAGCCGAAAAGTGAAGGGGAATGGGGAAAAGGAAGAAGGGGAAGAGGAAGAAGAGGAGTGGAGGGAGAGTTGGGGGATGGTGGCAGTGGTCGGAGGCCATGGCTGCTGCTGCAAATTTTTTTATTTTTCATTTTATTTTGTTCTTTAAACAAATTACTGGGCTATTAATTTCCTCCCAAAAAAAATTTATTGGGCTACTGGGCCAACAACCCGAGATAGAGTGAGGAGAAGAGAGCGTGCCGGAGAGACAAGTTCGCCGGGATGGCGGGATGGTCGCCGGAGTGAGCCGGCAACCATGGCTGTCGCTCCAACTTTTCCCCCTTTTCTCTTTTTTTTTTTTTCATTTTTATTTTGACAGGGATATGAGGGTGGTCCTTTCATTTTTACGGATGAAGCTAACGGTTTGGGGACTTAATTGGTACAAAAATTGATACTATGGGGATTAAATGCCTCCTATTTGTAGATTGGAGACTAAATTGAAATTTTCTACATACTTTAAGAACCAAAAAGGTTAATAAGCTCTTAGAAAGGGACTCAACCTAAGTCTTAAGCATCAACAATTCCACTTCTTATCACATCGGCTATCCGCGGAAAAGTCTAGTTACACGCCCAATACTGCCATTAGGGGTGATACCGGCCCGATTTCCACCGGTTTTGGTGTATTTTTTGGTCGAAACCGGTTATTCGGTTTGAGATTTTTAGAAATCGGATCCGGTTAAAATAAATCGGTCCGGTTTCGACCAGTTTATCCGGTTTTCATTATGGATCATATTTTGAGTTCAACACATCAAAAAATTCACAATTCAACCCACAAAATATAGATCAAAAATCTATTATTCAACCATTTTTTTGGGCCCAACAAAAAAGAATCAATTTTGAGCCCAATACATAAAAAAAAAAACCTATAAAAACATAATTAAGCCGATAAAAACAGTTATGATTGATTTTATATAGTAAATATATTTATTAGACCAATATACACCACAAAATATCAACAAAAAACTCATTATTCAACACCTCCCCTATGTTTATATATACATATTATACATACATATAACCGGTCCGGTTTCGACCGGTTTTTAAACATATAAACCGGATTGAAATTATTCAACCGGTTTAAAAAATTCGGTCCGGTCTGGTTTTTCCGGTTTCGATCGATTTTCAAATTTCGACTAACAGCCCTAACTGCCGTGTACGCGAAACCCTTCCAAGGATGAGCGTGCGTGTGTTTTGGGTGTGTCTCTAGCATGATTGCTACTATACTATCCCTAAACAGCGTGAATATGAACCTGAGTACGAACAGAATGACACCCATTTGGACCGAATGAAAGAAGCAAATTTCAGATGGGTATTTTTCAGCATCCTCCTCATGGGACCTCTGTTATAATGAATACATGACATCCAAATTACGAAGCCGAGATTAATCAGCTACCGGAATCCCAGTTCTTCTATACAAATTTAGAATGCACAGACCAATAGCTGGTTTTTGAAATCCATGGAATGGCAAAACTTACCAACAAATAGGTCATAGCGTTACGTACAAGTAGCAGCCCATAAGGTTTGTTATATGCCCAAGATCATCTATGTAGACTTCCGATGTGGGACTAAGTGTTACAATAGTTCATGACAATTGTTGATCTTTAGCTGTTTCCAGCAAATCAAGAAGGTCTATTTAAACATACTGCAAGCTTGGAGACAATATCGAAGCGAATCTACAAGTTCAACTCCTAAACAAAGCGATCTATTATAATAGGTTGATAGGCAAAAGGATTCAATTGAAACAGTTTTTGCTAACAGTTAACGCTGGTCCATGTACAAATAACTGACGACAGAAATAGATTGTGCATAAAAACTAATATCACTGGAGCAACAATTTTGTTATTCTACCATTTTTTTACTTCCATTATCAGCAACTTTTGCTTCACCGCAGCTTTAAGTTACCATTCAAAGTTAAGAAGCAATTGATTTAAATGGGTGGCACACGAAATTCAAATGCGAAACACAAAAACTAGTACACAACAAGATGAACTCTAATACCTAAATGAAGAATTTCAAGCAGCAACTTAACAAAGTTCTACTTCCATACATACCCTGACCAAACAAACATACAACTACTAGTTCATGAGGAATTCACATACACGAAGTACAAGTAGTCTAAAAAGTTAACCTCTACCACCAATGAGGAAAAGTGAAGAAAAGAAAAAATGTGATTCGCTTGTCAAACATCCTGACAAGAAAACAGCACAAGATAGCATAACAACAGCAGCTTCAACGACTTAAGTCCCTTTATAAGTAACAAATCTCTTCTCAGCCTGAGCAACTTTAGTTCCATAATTGTAAACCATATCAAGATGATGCTTCTTTACAACCATGACAAGCAAAAATTATCTGGTGGTGCATGATATGTCACCCTCATAACCCGCAAGCGGCTTCTGTTAAAACCCAGGTACTACTGGTAATCTGAAAACAAGAAGGAAGCAATGTCAGCTTCTTTTTTTCAGTCCCTGAGGAAAATTCCATTAATTTTTTTTGGGTAAATGAGAGATTTATTGAAAGAGCATAACAAACATGCTTCTAGGTTCTTGGATTAGTTTTTTGTATCCGTGTTTGGGGTTTTTCAATGAAAGTACCGTTTACCAGGAAAAAAAATGCTTCTAGGAAGGCATACCCTCCTTTTTACAAGAGACTAAGAGACTAGCCTAACCAAACAAAGAAAAAAATCTTAGGGGAAATATTCCATAGTTGAAATATGCTATGGTTACGGGAATTACATTTAAAAGAAGCAAATAAAGAGCACCTAATCCTAACATCAAAGCTGATTTTAGCTAGGACTACGTCTGGACATCTGCGGATGTCCTTGAAAAAAGTGAATTAATTACCAATGATGATCAAACTTATAACACCTGAGAAAAGCATCTAATCCGTGTGTGCATCTCTGAGTACTAAATGCAATTTCAGTATACATACACAGCTATGTGCATACAGATATTCATCACATAAGCCTGAGAAGAGAGAAATAAGTAAGAAGAGAGAGATGAGAGAACGAAACTTGAGAAAGAATATGTACCTTTGCCTGCGTTCCAAAACATCCTAGCCCCTCCCTCCCCATAGAGTAATAAAATTCACGCCTTACAGAGTTCTATGCGGGTATCCAACAGGAGCTAGCACAGACAATCCTACCCTTCCATCCTTGCAACATCCATTGGCCATTTTCATCGATCACAAAATCTTTGTGATACCCTGTCTTCACAATGCCCCTTAGTTTCTTCATTAGCTCTTGCTCCAATGGAAGCATCCTGAAACCAGCCCTCATATTGCGAACCTGCCACTGCTTGTATGTCTCAGGCCTCTCAAACCTTTGCAAACCCTCACACGCAATTATATTCATTACCTCGCGCCCATAGAACTCTTGCTCAAAATTCATCCTCCCCTCATCTTCGCGGTCTAAGTTAGTGTCAAACATATCAAGCAGTGAAGAGTAGTGGAAGAGTGCCTCGCGAAACCTAGTGACAAAAAAGGGTGAACTGTAGGAGCCGTTAAAAACAGAATGCACAAAAATATCCGGATTCATTTTTCTAATTAGCTTTAAAACAGCATCCCTTGGACTGTCCACCACCACTGTCTCATCAAGTAGGTGCTCTAACCGGAAGAGACAATTCACAGCAACCAATTCATCACTGCTAATATTGAGGTCCTCAATTTTGATAGTTTCCCATTTCTGTGCTGCTATGCCATGGTATTGAAATGGAACATTAAAGCGCTCGCAATATTTTGCCAAGCGACGCCCCGTCTCCTCAACAAATTCTGCAGGACGAAAGCCAGGCCGTGGAAACTCTATTCCGGTTATTCGAAGTTTGGGGACCCCACCAGGTAGGGCTGAGAGGATTTGGATGAGGATGGGCCACTGGAAACCATACTGGATACCAAAATCGATGATATGGAGCTTTTTCTTGGTTGATTTCATAGCTAAATGCGCAATCGTTTTGACTGTGAAGAGTATCATCACCTTCTTCAATGGAGAAGCTTTAAGATACACCTGGTAAGCTTTCAACTTTTCAGCTGCTGAAATTCTCTTGGAAACCAGGGATTGATAAATCTGGGATCCCGTGCCAGCTAAGCGCGCATCAAGACCGTTAGCAAATATGTGGGCCAACCTCTGAGACCCATCCCCAAATGGAGTAGAGTGTTGCCTAATTCGCTTTAGCTGTTCATTTGCAGTCCTGCAATCATCAGCAGCAACTGATTGTGCGCAGCTAATTAAAAGAGTTGGCAAATCCACCACTTCCATGTTATTTCCCTGCTTCTTAGGACGTGGCTTCCCATTCTGCTTCAAGTTCTTGGTTGCTTCACTTTGCGCTGCTTCATCACACCAAGAAGGCTCCCCTTTGACATTTTTAAAAAGCAAAACCTCATCAAACATCTCAGCCAACTCAGCCTCTTCTTCCACATAAACTGCAAACTGCTTGTTATCCCTCTCCTCTTCTAAACTAGTATCCTCCCTGTGATGATTCTTCCTACCCCTTGAGCTATTAGGTGGACTTGCCATCGCATCTTTCTCTACCTTGACTACAACCCCAGAAGCCCCTTCCCCTTCCTTTGGCTGCAGATGAGATTCATAGTTCTCCAAATCAATACATAACTGATTACTACCCTGAAGGAACTTGCTACCTTCCTCTACCCCTCTATTGAACTGCAAGATTGACTGGGTGTCACTATATATGCTTGAAACCAGGTTGCTACCCACAGAAGGATTAAATGGTCCATTAGCATGGTCACCAAAACTCTTCATAGAGCCAAATGACAAAGGCGAAGTGGTCTCCAACCCCGACTGAAATGGGTACCCTAAAGGATAACTTTGGACAGATGTTTTACTCTCTCCAGGATCGCATATCCATTGAGAATCAATGGAGTTGCCACCGCTAGTATTGCTGCTACTACTCTGGTCAATGGAACTACTGAATGTATATTCATCTCGGCTTTCAAAATTTTGATTGGAATAGAGGTAGTGTGGGGTGGGGGAAGCGGGATACCTCTCACCGATGACATTGTATAAGGATTTCTCAGTGGCCTGTAGGGCCAAAGGATCATGGAACATACTGGGTCTCTGCTCTATGTTTTCTTCCATGAGTATTGAGTTTATGTACTTGAGAACATCTTCAGAGACGTCACTGTCATCGGGAGAGTCCCCATCTGAGCTTATTTTAGAGTTAGGAGCGACATAACCGGGGTTGGGATCAGGGGGGAGTGAAGGAAGGCCCATGAAGTTGAGATCTACAGAGTCATCTTCAAACTTGAATGTATTTGAAATATTTTCAAACAGATTGGAAGTATCATCATCGAATTTGAAACCATTTATAGAATCGGAGAATTCAGTGAAACGTGGATCCATGACCATCGGCGATCCCAAAACCCCTATCAAAATCAAAACTTACCATCAATAACTCTCACCAAGTTAAATTTCCAGCAAGTAATGGAATTTCTAGGTTTATTTCTGGATTTGAAACCTAACAAACAGACCAAGTTATGGGCACAAAGACGGGAAGTCGGTGAATAAAAGAGTACAAGAGAACAAAAATTTGTACCTCATAGAAGTAGCTAAAGACTGAATCTTGGGAATCACGGGTATTGCTTAAAAACAAGTGATTCAGAGTGAATCATGCTTATTTAATTGAAAAAAACACAAATTTATAGCTAGGGGTAAGTGATGAAGAACAAAGAAAAAGCAGCCAGAATTTCTCATACATGTTTGCTAATCACTCATGCTGTTTATGATACATAACATCAACTTATAATCAAACACAGTTAATATGTTTCAACAATCGTATTATAGAAGTTCAATTTCAGAAACCCTAGAAATCAAGCGTGAATCAAAGGCAGAGAATAATCAATAACAAAGGGAACGAAAATGAACCGTATTTTTGCGTACCTCAGAGGAAGACAGATAGAGTGAGAGTGTAGTACAGAGGAAGAGAGAGAGAGAGAGAGGTCTGAAAATTTGTTTGCTGTAAAAGGGGATTATCGTTAATTAGGTTTAGTACAAGGTTGTGAATTTTGAGGGGGAAAAAGAAGAAGGGTTTTGAAGGTTCTCGGAACAGGGGAAAAAGCACTACTATATATACTGTCGATGGCGCAGAGAATGTATGTATGGAAGACGAAAAGTCAGCTGAACGATGCGATAAAAGTCTTGAGCGTGCGGAGAAAGAAAACAGATATTTCGGAAAAAGAATAGTCTTGACCGGCTATTGCCGGTCACACCATGCGTTGGTTGGAATATTTTTTCGCATTTGTTAGTTTATCTTAATTTTTGTGTATTGATTTGCTATCTTTATTTTAAAAAAATTAGATTCGAATATTAATTTTAATTTATTAGATTTTTCTTTTTGAGACGAATTATTCCCTCCGTCCCTTTTCAAGTGTCCTGCTTCGTAACTCTAACTTATTAAAAAGACATTATCATTATACCTTTCACATCAACTTTTTCCTCCATTTTTCCTACTTACCCATAATCATTACACTTTTACTCACTTACTTTTCAAAATGGAATCTACTTTTAGGGACAAAATAGACAATTTACCAACTTTTACCCACTAACTTTATAAAATGGATACTCCCTCCATTCCTAAATGAGAGTCCCTCTTTGAAATTCCAATTTTTTTAAGGGACATGTAATCATTACACCTATTTTCTACCATTACCCTTATATTTTACCTATTTTGCACAATTTGTATTTCAAATAAAAGGGACACATTTGGAATTTTATCAAATTTCTACTTTTATTTTTGAAAATGGACAATCATTTTGGAATATCCCAAAATGAAATAAGGGACTCTCAATTTGGAACGGAGGGAGTACTTATTAAGGGACAACTCAAAATAGAATACCGGACTATAAATAAGGGACGGGGGAGTAATATCTTAAAAAAAAAAAACTTAATGCAAAATAAAAAAATATAGGAAAATAAAGACAAAAAATTCTCGAGAATTATTATTATGCCAAAATAAGTGTGTGTGGTATGACTTTTTCTGTTGGATGATTATTATGCCAAAATAAGTGTGTGTGGTATGACTTTTTCTGTTGGATGATTAGCGCATTCAATTTTTTGGTTAAAAGAATCATGTGACAAATTTCTAGTCTAGTCAATATGAGTGGAACTTTCATTTTCAAATGTCTTTTGTGTACAGAGGAACGCTTTTGTACAAATTTTCCTATTATCTTATCTGAAATAGTAATTGGCATCTTTCAACAATAACATCGTGTAAAACTTTTAAGTCGATGGAGAGCAATTTATTTCACCTCCACGTTGGATGAGGATAACTTTACTCACATTCGCTGAACAGTTTTATGAGTCTTGATTGGATGATCGAAACCGTTAATTTTTAAAAAAAAAAAAAATTTCAGTGCAATAACCGCATTTTGAAATATCTTAAGAGGTCTAATAAAAAAAATATCTAAATTAAGAGATGAGGGAAGACCAACTTAACTTCGTTTAGCTCTTTTTTGAATAAGAAAGCTTGTTTTATAGTAGTAATTGATTTGTTCGGAGATCGTGCTAAAAGTCAACTCAATAGAGTATCGATAAGTAGTTGATCAAAAAATCTAAAGGTGATTAAAAGTAGAGAGTGATTTTTTTTGGTTTTTATTTAATTTTTTTTTGTATTTGTTAGTTTTGTGTCAAACTTTTGTGACTTATTGATTTGTCTCAATGAGAAGAATTAAAAAAGTATAAATTTTTTATTGGAACACAAAGTTTTTGAAAAAGACAAAACATAAATTAAAAAGTTGTCTTTTGACTTATTTTTGTCTTCTTTAAAAAAATTATGAGTTTCGATTAATTTTTTTTTTACTTTTTCAGTTCTTCTCGTCAAGATTAACCAATAAATCATAAAAAGTTGACACAAAATAAAAAATGCAAAAAAAAATAAAATTGAATAACGACCAAAAAAAAGCCACTCCCTACTAAATAATCCATCATTGATTATCTTGGGTGTTGATAGTGCAAAATTGGAGTTTTGATCAAGTACATACATACATACAGATGTTCGATTGAACCGAATTTGTGCATTTTTTTCTTAACTAG
Source organism: Rhododendron kiyosumense (assembly GCA_019656275.1). NCBI lineage: Eukaryota > Viridiplantae > Streptophyta > Magnoliopsida > Ericales > Ericaceae > Rhododendron > Rhododendron kiyosumense. The sequence goes on from BPLS01022801.1 coordinate 33,788, forward strand.
GCAATTCATACAAATGAGCGACTTTGATTATCGAAATAGAACTCACAACCTTTCTCACCAAACGTGTGTAAATTTATCCTCGCTTAAAAGGTGGGCAAAATTGCTCGCCCTTTTAGAGCATGTACAGCAATGTTAGGTAAAATACCTACTTAAAAAGGTCAGTTTCTATTTTACCCATCACTTTTTTACACCCACCTCACAGCAGCCTCTCTACACTTCCTCTCTATTTTGTATTTAAGTATTCAAACCTTCCGAGCAATACACAAAGCTGTAGAAAGAAGGAGAGAAAGGAGGGAGGAGAGAGAAAAAGAAACAATAAAAAAAGATTTGCATGTGAATAGTGCCTCTCTAAAAGTGGAGAGGTTTTTTCACAAATGCATTTTATCTTTCATTTTACCTCTTCTAGTGCATGCCTATTTTTGTTCTTTTCCTCTCTAAAGTAGAGAAAAAGCCTTTTTACCTCTTCTTGTGTACATGCTCTTAGCTCCATTCCATTCAACTTTTTCTTTATATTTTTTGACTACGAAGTACCAACTAGTCAACTACCACTATACAAAAGAAAATGATAAAGCTAGAAAGCCGCCTTTAGATATATCACCGGGATGACCTCTTATCGCAGGTTGTAAGGTCTGGATGGCTTGCCGCCCAAGCGGCGCCCCAAATGCGCAATTGACCGGGAAGTCTCCGCACGGATAAAAATAGTAGATAAAAAACAAATAGGTCGCAATCGTTCGAAATACATGAACCCGATCAATAATAAGATATTTATGTGCATTGGACAATATTGAACACATTTATTTGTAGTGAGTTACTAATCGGCCCCTGGCCCTGGTGTCAGACCCCTGACATGGGTTCACTGTTTCTCCCTTTTACCCCTGACCCCACTTCCCTTCAACTAAAAATACTCCCGCTTGGGTCAAAAATATCCGAACCCATTTTCTGTTATTTTTTCTTTATTTAATTAATAATATATATACTCTGTATCTTTTTTCTTTTTTATTTATTTAAAATTATTTTAGAGTTCCGATTTTCAATACGGTTAAATCGTTGAAAAGATCTTCTTTTTTTTTATCATTTTATCTTTAATGATTATAATAAATTTTTGGTTTTGTAGAATCAAATATCTCTTAGGGTTAATCAACGAGAGCCATAGAGTCAAAATTTAATTATGGTCATTTAGGATAAAATGATCAGAAAACTAAAATCTTTCCATTGGTTCAAACAGATTGAAATTTGAAACACTTGATTTTTTAACTATATTTTTTAATATATAAACGTTCTAAAAAGGTTTAAAAAATTAAGTGCTTCAAATTTCAATCCGTTTGAACCGGTGGAAAGATTTTAGTTTTCTGATCATTTTATCTTAAATGATCATAATTAAATTTTGACTTTAGGGTTCTCGTTGATTAGCCATAAGAAAGTCGTAGAATCAAATTTCTCTTAGGGCTAATCAACGAGAGCCCTAAAGTCAAAATTTAACTATGGCCATTTAGGATAAAATGATCAGGAAACTAAAATCTTTCCACCGGTCCAAACGGATTGCAATTTGGAACACTTAATTTTTTAACCTGATTTTTTAATATATAAACTGTCTAAAAAGGTTCAAAGGTGTAGGTGCAGCAACAGTTACCCGTTGCAAATTTGACAGAGCATTGATAACGTTGGTTCAAAGTTGCAAGTGTAGCAGCAACTGGCCCATTGCAAATTCGACAAAGTATTGATAGTATTTGTTCAAAGTTGCAGGTGCAGCAGCAACAGTTGCCTATAAAAACAAAAGATAATATATTGGGCCCAAAAAAATCATTTAATTTAAACACATTATTTCATATTCAAAATTAGACTTGTTTGATAAGTTTCGTTGAGTAAATTTAAAAAATATAAAATTTATTAAAAATAAATACCTGAACAAGAAGTTATTAACATTTAAAATTTTATAATTAAAAAGAAAACAAGAGAGAGAGAGGGAGTGCAGTGAGAGAGAGAGAGAGGGGTAAAAAGGGGAAGGGAGGGGATCCGACCGGGAGGGGTGATTAACACATCTCAATGAACTTATTTGTATCTGTTCGCATTAAGCATTTCTCGTCCTTGTTAGCTACTCCTTCCAAGTTCTAGTAATATTTTTTAACTTTCTTAATTAAGCGATGTAGGACAAAAATTGAGAGTTTTTGTATTTTATTTTTATTGTTTTAGAATAAGATTTTGGTTTGGAATATTTCCGTTTAGGTTAGAATTATTGACTTTCCGTATTCGGTTTGATTTTGATTTCTACCTTTATTAGGATTATTGGTCTACAAGAATTAGGATTTTATTTTAATTAATTAGGAAATATCTTTTATTTAATGCCGCTTGTTTTGGCATGATTTATTATTTCTTTTACAGTAGGATTTTTAGGGTTAAAGTCTTATAAAAAAGGCTGTAACCTATTCAATTATTTAACTTTTAAGCTTTTGATTAATAATATTGCAGAGATTTTCTCTTTCATTCTTGTGCGCAAGAATTGCTCGTTGCGACGGGTTTTTTTATCTCGTTTGGATTAGTACGCTAACTAATCTCTTGTGAATTCCGCCGCGTCAAGTGGTATCAGAGCAAGGCTTTGCCTGGTTCGATGGCATGAAACAAAGTTGAAGACACACCCATTGACGTTGGTCGTGGGCTTGCTGACCTAAGGAAGATGATGGAGAATACCCGAACACAATTGCAGGATCGAAGCACTCTGTTAGCCGAGATCCGTCAAGATACTCGCACTCAGTTTGCAGAGATCCGTGAGTTGTTGCAGGAGTTGACTCTACAAATTCGCCAAAGGCCAGAAAGGGTTGAGAAGGATCGCGCGTTGGGATTTGCCCATCACCAACCTTCTAACCAGAATAGGAACCGCGTTGAGGGATTTGCCCGCAACCAACCTATTCACCAAAACGTCTCCGGAGGATATTCTTATTATCAATATGATAGTAGGAATGAATTTGAAGGCGAGTCATTCGAGAACCATGATGATTATCAGTCAACAAAGCGACAAGCAAATTTCAAGTATTATGATAAGTTACCAAAATTTAGTGGTCTTGAATTTTTTGAAGATCGTTTGGATTGGATATTGGACATTGATGATTTTTTTGAGTATACAAAAACTCCTTTCGAACAAAGGTGGAGGTTTTTGTTATTGAAGCTTACGGGCCCGGCGCTACAATGGTGGTTAAAATTACAATCGTCAAGAGATCGATTGGGCAAGCGTCGAATTCATGCATGGTCGAGAATCAAAATACTTTTGGTGGAGAGATTTTTGCCATGAAATTATGAAGAATTACTGAAGGAAAAAATATGGGCCAAAGCAACAAAATGCAACCATTATTGTCAAAGATGTCATTGAAGAAGTTGTCAAAGAGGTTGTGATTCAAGTTGACGAACCAAAAATTGAAACAGAGGTTGGTGACAAGACCAATGTTATTAATCCCGTACCGTACCGGCCGGTACCGCCCGGTACGTACCGGATTTGAGGAAAACCGGTACCCTAACCCCCTAATACCGTTCCGGACCAAATACCGGTCGGTACCGGCCGGTACCGGTCATCTCGGAAAATACCGGCCGGTACCGGCGTACCGGAAATTCCGGCCGAGATTTTGCAGAGTGTTTTTTTTTTTTTTTTTTTCCTGTCATGGTTTTTTTTTTTCTGTCATGTTTTTTTTTCTTTTTCTGTCATGTTATCATTTTCTGGTAAAAAAAAACAACTTTCATAATTTTTTTTGGGTTAAATAAAAAATGTTTTTCAGAATTTTAGCAAAACGTGAGCTTAAAAATAGTACATGTGCGAGGCTCAATTGGTTTCCGGATCAATTTTTCCTAATTGTCTTTGGCCACGGCCTATTTTCCTGAGCGCGCGAAACTTCTCCTTAGGTCCTTATTCACAAGTCCACTAGTGTGCAACATCATTAAGATGGAAAAGAATTTTGTAACTAGGCAATATGGTACAAAAGGCAAACACATAGGTATTTTATGATGAATTGCGTGGTATGGAAATTTTTTTTGAATTATAATTATATATAAGTATTATATATATTATAGTTGCGGTAAATCCGAAACGGTATCCGGTATTTGACCGGTACCGGTACGTACCGTACCAGTAGGAAAACCGGTACCCTGACCGGTACGGTATTCAGAACTATGGACAAGACAAATAATATAGAAGCCGTGGATGAGGTCATATTTGAAGTTGATATTAAAAATAATAATATTGATATTGGTGATCAAGTTGTTGAGGACCGAAACAGTTGTCTATTGGAGATGGTTGATACTAATATTTGTGTTGAGGAGGGTCTCGCCATCAATACAGGAGTGTTGAATGAAATACTTTTAAAAAGGATTGTCTAACAATCAATTTGAGGCGTATATCCAAACGATGGATTCACAACATAATTGCATTTTTGATAGGGCTAAAGTTACTTTTGTCGATTTTCTTGGAGTGGAAAAATTTGAATGGATTCCCAATATTCATCTAGTGAATCTTGTCAATAAGGTGAAGCATGAAGAGAGAAAATTATTGCATGAAAACCTTTCTTTGACAAATTTTTGGAGAAGTAAGAAGTTTAAATATTCCATGTTTCGTCGATGCTGTTGTCAACTTGCAACCTATTGGAAGAATGGACATGAATATTTTGAAGGTCAAGGAGAGTGGAGCACATTGTTGAAGTTCGTGTTCGAGAAAATTAATTTGAAGTACAAAATTGATGCAGACAAGTGCCAACGTGTGAAGTTGTTTCAAACAACAAGAACTTGAGGTCGAGTTTTTTTGAAGAAAAGGAGGCTGATGTAGGACAAAAATTGAGAGTTTTTGTATTTTATTTTTATTATTTTAGAATAAGATTTTGGCTAGGAATATTTCCGTTTAGATTAGAATTATTGACTTTCCGTATTCGGTTTGATTTTGATTTCTACCTTTATTAGGATTCTTGATCTACAAGAATTAGGATTTTATTTTAATTAATTAGGAAATATCTTTTATTTAATGCTGCTTGTTTTGGCATGATTTATTATTTCTTTTACAGTAGGATTTCTAGGGTTAAAGTCTTATAAAAAGGGCTGTAACCTATTCAATTATTTAACTTTTAAGCTTTTGATTAATAATATTGCAGAGATTTTCTCTTTCATTCTTGTGCGCAAGAATTGCTCGTTGCGACGGGTTGTTTATCTCGTTTGGATTAGTACGCTAACTAATCTCTTGTGAATTCCGCCGCGTCATTAAGAGAGTTTTGCGTACTCTTATTGTAGCATTCACTTCACAAAAATAACAAAAGACCCACGGGAAAAATTCAAAAAAACCCCTGAACTTTGAACCCAATGTCAAATAGGCATCTGAACTTAAATAAACTTCAATTGAACACCTGAACTTTCACTCCGTTATTCAATTTACCTCATGCCGTCTCAATCCGTGACTTTCCTAACGGTAACCACTGAGCTGGACACTAATAGACAGAACAAAACGTTAGATGGAGAAATTGGAGGGAAACAACAGTGATTTGGCACCTTTTTAAGGCCCAGTTCGGCTAAATAAGCCTATTGGCTTATTTTTTGTCCTTATTCAATTTGTTTTCATATTTTTTGGTTTTTCATCAAATTTTTGGGGATTATTGTATCGTCATAATGAGAGGAATCTAAAAAGTAAAAAATTATTATCGAAATCCATTTTTTTTAATAAAAACAAAAAAATGGGTTTATTAGTTTGTTTTTGTCTTTATTCAAAAAAATTAGGTTTTGATCGTAATTTGTTACTTTTTAGATTCCTTTAGTAATGACGATGCAATGATTCCCAAAAAAATGATGAAAAACTTGCTATGTTTGGATTTTTTTTTGAAAAATAGTAGGGATAATAAGTGAAGAGAGATAGGGAGAGAAATGTTGGAAGTATGGAGAATTTAGGGGGAATTTTTTGAAAAATTCTTTTTGAATTGTAAAGTGAACAATAAAAAAATACAAAAAATATTTGAATAAGAACAAAAAAATAAGCCAATAGGCTTATTTAGCCGAATGGGGCCTTAAAAAAGTGCCAGATCACTGTTGTTTTCCTCAAATTTCTCCCTCTAACGTCTTCTTTTGTTTGTTAGTGTCTAACTTAGCAGTTGCCGTTAGGAAAGTCATGGATTAAGACGGAAGGGGGTAAATTGAATAACGGAGTGAAAGTTCAGGTGTTCGATTGAAATTTATTTAAGTTCAGGTGCCTATTTGACATTGAGTTCAAAGTTCAGGGATTTTTTTGAATTTTTCCCTACTGATATCAAAATGAATCCCTCTGAATCTGTGCGCGCATATGTACTTTTGTATCCAACATTGATGAGTTTTGTGCAGTGCCGGCCCCGATATTTGGGTTGCCCTAGCCCAGCCTCGTACTTTGTTGCCCACTTAAAATTAAGTCATACAAAATAAAAATATATTCAAGTACAAAAAAAATAAAATTGTTATTTTAGCTTGAATAACATAAAAAATAACATTAAAATGTAAACCCCGGTTATAATACTATATGATTAGCACAATTTGATTCAGAAAACAAATCCTCCTCACATTTTTTGAAGCAAAATTTTCAATTGAGTTATCATACTTTACTTATCCAAGAACTCGAGGCCGTTCCGCTAACTTTGATTTTTCAGCTTTTTAGTTGATATATATGTGAAGAGAATGACTTATCTCGAAAAACGTAAAAAGTTGAAAAAATGATTTTAGTGGAATGACGCCTCATTTACAATCAAGATCATAAACAATCTCTTTAATCTCTCTTGTGAAATGGGAATTTGAATGTAAAAATAAAAATCATGTTAGCTCACTCTATTTATTTTAGTTATGAGTTAATTAATCAAATGTAGGAGCATATCACTTATACATTAGTGTTGTATTTGTTAAATCAAAAATCTTTAATAAAATAATTTGATTTTCGTAATATTGTGTATTGGAAGGAAAACAAAAGGGAATTTAAAAAAAAAATTTATTGCATATTTATTTACTAGTAAAAAAATAATAATAAATATTTTTTGCAAGTAAAAAGTACAAAAAAAAAAAAAAGAAAGGGGGGGCTCCATCAGTTACAAATTGACGGAATGGGATAACATGGGCCTAATTGTTGACGGAATAACAACTTCAAGTGTCTTTTTGTCATTAGTAAAAAGTCTATGAGTGTTTTTTTAGACTTCATGACAAATTCAAGGGCTTTTTTAAATTTTCCGAAAACAAAGAGAGGTACTACAGTAGAACAAAAGTGGAGAATAAAAATAATGAAGCGGGGACGTTCCGTGAATCGAACTCGTTTCCTCGGGTACTTAAACCTGCTTGCTGCCCCATGGCACCAAGACCATCATTTATACCTCTATAAGAAACTTTTTTATATTTATATGTAACCAAAGTTTTTTTTTTTTTTTGTGTGTTGCCCCAGCCCGGGGGTTGCCCAAGACGGAGGGCTTGCGGGGCTTACCCCGGGGCCGGCCCTGGTTTTGTGTCAAATCAAAGCGCTGCCATAAGGTTTGAACTTTGAAGATGCTAAATTTGTAAGTACGAACGCTAATTACTTTTGGCACTAGCTAGGGGAGGGAAATAAAAGTAATGACATTCGGACAGTTATTACTTATTAGACAAGGATGCTTTAATGTCACTAGGCAAGTGGTTGGCAAATCTTGATTCCGCTAAGCTAACGCTAGCTGTAACCTTCTAAGGCCATCTTCAATAATGGGGTTAAAAGCCAAAAATTGTGACAGCATTAATGCAGTTAAAGTTATATTTTTCATTTTTTTTTTGGTGTCCCAATAGTATAATTAGTGCAATATTGTGTGTGTCAGAAATTGGCTCAGAGTTACCCCGCGGGTGAACTGCCCAGTGCACAGTATTTCTATTCTAAGTGAGGCCTACACCATAAACAATTGCGTACCAATTTCTAAGAAATAAAATATTGCTCCGGTTGGATTTCATTTCTAGCCGGTTGGGGACTATGGGTCCCACTGAAATGGCATAGTTTAGCCAACGTGCTAAAAACTACAACACGGGGGCATGAGTACAAAACTGAACTAACCACACCATAGATCCATAACAACACATATGTGGACCCCGTTTTTTTTTGTACTTCTGTGTCACTTAACAACAAAAACTTAAACTTAGGGTGCAATAGCAGATAAAAGTTTGGCGCAAAACTAACAAACGTGAAAAAAATTCAAATGAGAACAAAATTCTCATTTTAAGTTAAAAAAAAAAAAAGAGTCGTGTTCTTGTTTCAAGTGAAGGAATGTTCGGACAACACGTCTCAGAAATGTGTAAAAACGTTCTCCATAAAAATGTCAAGAGAATTTGGGAGAATTTTCGCAGTTTTTGTGCTCATTGGCGTGTCAGTGCATACAATTCGATTTTGAGATGTTTATATATGCATTTCAATTATGTCTTTATCAGTGGTGGAACCATGATTTTAATCGGGAGGTGAGACACCGTTTAATGAGAGCCTATTTGTATTGTTAAATATTTTGGGATATTAATGGCAGATTGTGGCGGCTGGCAGATCATTTCAGATATTAGAGAGAGAATGGTCTCACGGCAAAGATATTTTAACAAGGACGGGTGGCAAAACAAGGAAGATGGGGACAGAAAGCAGGGACAGACGATCCCAAAGCTTATTGCAGTGTTCGGTTGTTATTTTATTTTAGTTTAATATTATTTTTTAATTATTATTTTATTGGCTATTTCTTTTTTCAATTATTATATTATTTTTTTAATTATTACTTTCTCATTTTCCTCCAATCATTACCCATCTCTTCAATCATTACTATATTTTTCTCTCCATCCACTATCCAAATTAAACTAAACTAAACTAAATTTACAACCAAACAAAGCGTATGTAGCCACGTTTTGAGATCTATTTGTGTAACTTTTTGTTGGGTTTATCATAGGAGAAATGTTACGTGTAAAAAAAATTTACCTTTAAAGTACTCTGAAAAGAGCAATTAGTGATTGAGAATCATTTTGACAATTGAGTCATATACATCAAAGTGAATCTCAATCATTAATTGCTCTTTTCGGGGTAAGTTTTCTTTATTCCTATCGTTTTCCTTATTATTGTGCAGTTTTTTTTTCCCTTGCTGGTTTGCCATCCCCGTATGAGTTGTGGATTGTGAATTTCAAAATATAAGATGAAATGAACCCCACTTTAATACTATGTTTAAGCTTTTCATGAGTTGAATATAAAGCTTCCAAGGATTGAGTTCTTTTTCAATAACTGTTTCGGATAGCCCAATGTAGCCGCGGAGTGAGCACAGGTCATAGGCTAATATATTGTTGGAAAAAAAAAAGGAAAAATGACGGTTAATGACGTATTTTGATAAATAATACTTGTTAAGAATATTTTCAGTATTAACAAATGTTTTCAGTATGTCTTTGACGGGTATTAATTATCAAAATACGTCCTAAACCGTCATTTTCTCTAAAAAAAATCCTCAATCTCGCCCGCAACGAAAGCGCAACCAAAAAATAAATAAAAAAATTGTTACACGCACAACCACTATGTCGGTTGTGCAATTAATTTTGGCCGTCCAGATGTGTTTGGATGGTCTGGATTAGAAATAATCTATTACCGAATTGTGACGGGTCATAAATAAAATGAATCCTGACCATTAATTACAACAATGGACGGTCTGAGATTGGTTGTGTAAAGAGTTTTGCACAACAGTTGTGCGTGTACAGGGCCGGCCCAGGCCCAAGAGGCCTAGGGCCTCGGGTATATAAATTATTTATATGATTAGTATATATATTATTTGTTCGTTTTATAATACAATTGTCTTTGCTAACTCAATGGTAACTTGATTTTAATCTATATGAAGTGTCCAAGTTTAAGTTTTTTAGGTAGCTTTTTCTTTTAAAATATTTTTTTTTCAAAAAATAATGCTATTGCAACTGCCAAGTTTTTAAATCAAGTCAAGTAAAATTCAGATCAACCACTTTGGCCATTGATGACAAAGCAATTAAGATGTATTGTAAAATCTAAAATAATAATATAAAGAAACATTTCTATCCTTATTGAATTCTAAAAATACCTATGGATTGTGGATTGCGAATTTTAAAAGATTTTTAAATGTTTAGACTTCTCTTTTCCTCTTTCTCTCTCTAGAATTCAAAAGGTCCGAGACTTCTCCATGGTTTTCTCTGCTTGGGGGAGAGGTGTCGCCCCTCCTCCCCTGGGCTCCCCTCCTCCATATCTCTACTGCCCTACTCTTCCCTTTTCGCCTTATTCTCCTCCTCCCCTTCCATTTCGTTTTAACCCTCAATTTTTTTTGTTATTCACAATTAAGTGGTTGGTCTCAGAATATCACTGAAATAATGGCCCCTTATACCTTTAAGAATTGAGGAGCTAAAGAGACATTTTGCTGCGGAACTGCGCCCCCAATTCAAAATCAAAAGGCATCAGAGAGGACAAGTCTAGAGACCCAAATAAATTTCTGTACACATTTTCATGCTTCCTTCATTCTTAGTCCAGAGCGTCGGAAAACACAAAATTAATCATGACGTACAATTATATTAGTAGCTATATGCTAAGTAGGCATTGATTAGAAGATTAGATTTTATTTTTCAGGAAACAGTGAAGTTTAATCTTGTTCTGTTTGGCACTTTGGCCCATTCATAAGCATGGGCATCCAGGACCTTGTCCAGAAACTCTTGGGCCACCGGCTCACCCCCTCCTTTGCTGGGTGGGGCGATATTCCTGTCGAATGCACCAGAGTTTTCCACTTATCTTGCACAACCAGAGTATGATCCAAATTCCTTTTCAAATTATTAGGCCCCGTTCAGTTAAGAATATTATTTTTTAAGTATTTATTTTTTATATTATGAGATAGATTATTCTCTTATAATATATCACATTTAATTCAAAAAATAAGTACTTTTTTAAAAAATAAATATTTATTCTCTTAGCAGAACAGGACCGGGACGTTGACTTCCTCTCCTTAGAAATTGAACCCACAATCATATGCATTGCACATACGTACAGCCACACAACTATTGGATCAAAATCAAATGCCCCGGTTACGACCCTATTCGCCAGGATCGAACTTTTTCATTTCGTTTTTTGTTAGGTAGGGAAAAAAAACAAAGGTTTCAGCTGAAACGTTTGGAAAAGGTAATAGAAATGTCTAACTAAAAGAATTTTTATTACCCAAAAAAAAAAAAAACTAAATGAATTTGGGAGAGCCGTTGTGGGCTTTTGCTGTTTCTCAGGTTCTGTGACCCCGTTAGTTTTGGTATTTTGAATTTGGATTTGTAGATAATGAGTGTAGAAAGAAACTGAGTAATGATTATAGAGATAGTGATTGAAGAGAGATATAGAGAAAAATGAGAGTAATAATTGATAAGAAATAGGATAATGATTACAATCCAAAATTTAAAACCCAAAACGAACGGGGTCCGTATGTTCCGTCAAAAAGTTCTCTCTGCGCGGTTTGTTCAAATCATAGGCTTAGCATGAAATGAATCAAAAAAATCAGGTTTTTTATTTATTTTTATTTTATTATAGCTTATTACATTTACAATAATCATATTTGTCTCCTCTTCTCGTTAGAGACGAAGTTTTATATGAACGACTTTGCTAAAAAATGTAGTATTAGCCTCACTCTTTTTTAAAATCCCATTTTAGCAAGCTTATTATTTTAGCAAGATTATGCTGAGAGAGCATTTAATTTTGATTCAAAATTTTGAAGAACCATGTCATGTGTCCGGCCGATACAGTTAATTTGTTGATCATCCCCATTCCAAAATGGCCACATACCTGTTTATTTTTTTAAGTTTATTATTATCTAAAAAAGGATCTTATATCTCATAAAGTCGGATTACAATTTATCGGATTACAATTTACAACATGATAATGGGCACATATATACATTTTCTACCACGGACAAGGCGCACATTTTCTTATCTTGCTGAAACACCCAATAACTGCTGAAAAGAAAAAAGAGGGAGAAAATTAAGGAGAAATAAAAAGAAAATGCATATGTACAAATTAAGGGCGGAATCAAATAATTAATTCCGCTCTAGAAAAGATATATAGGTGGAATCATCGTAGGGGCATTCTCTTCTGATCATTTTGGAAGAGTTGCGTCAAGATTCTTGGCCCAGGAGTATAGCTCCTTCCGCATAGGATCTGTTTGAGTATTTGCAGATTTCAACATATGTCTCCACTTTTCCTGCACCACCTAATTAGTAGTAAGTCGTCAAAATACAATTGTTGTATCCATATTATCTATGGGAGAACAAAATAAGATACAATTTATCGAATGTGTATGGATAATAAGTTACAGTTTATCGAATGTGTTAATTACATGATATGACGTGAGGAATGTGCTTATGGATTTATACTAGAGTTAGTCTATGAACACTAAGAATTGAAAACTAGTTAAAATCTTGACTCCATTCTCTTTTTAGGCTTACGATTATTGTGTTTTAAGATTTATTATTGGAAAATGCTAGGAATAGTCTTGTAGATTTTTGTTATTATTAAAATGTGTGAAAATAGTTTTAAAATAGGTGGAAGTGTATATATAAAATGTCAAAATTGTGTTTTTTTTTGTTATTTTGTTTATTTAAATTAAAACTCAATAGGCTTTCGATAGCAGGACTTCTAATTGTATATTAATTTGTTTGTACAATACATGGTGTACATAATTAACGAGCTTTGCTAAGGGAACAACACTTTGTTGGGTGGAGGAGTATTGATCACACACTTATAATGTATGAAACTCACAAGAGAATTGCACAAACACACTCACGATATATTGATTCACTCAATTTGAAATACAAGGAGGAAACTTTACTTCTCTCTTATTCTCTTCTACTCCACTCATACTTTTACAATCAGATTACAATCTAATTTATAGGTAAATCAAACAGAAAAATAGATAACCTTTCAATAAATGCAAAGATCACAAATTGAAATACGGAAGCTTAAATTCAATACTCACGTTTTTGTTCTTACTCTTCTTGCAGGTTTTTCTGACTTTCACTCTTCACCAACTTACCCTAGGCTATAATAGCCTCCAAAACAATAGTTCCACACGTTTTTTTCAAATCAAGCTTACTGTTTATTTCAACATCCCCCCTTAAGCTTGATTCTCAGAGATTCTTCATTCCAAGCATTGTCTTCATTTTTGCGAAAGCTTCATGTTTGAGGGGCTTCGTAAAGATATCAGCTGCTTGATCATATGTCCTGCAAGAAACTAACTCCACTTCCTTTGCTTTTACATGCTCTCTGATGAAGTGGTAGCGGGTGTCGATGTGCTTGCTTCTTTCGTGATGAGTTGGGTTCTTTGCAAGCGCAACTGCAGAGCGGTTGTCAACGTAGATCTCTGTGGGCAATTTTTGCAGAAAGCCCAAGTACTTCAGCACATTCCTTAACCATATAGCATGACAGACAGCTGAGTTGGCAGCAACATACTCAGCTTCACAAGATGACAACGTCACAATCGCTTGCTTCTTGGATGTCCAAGTGAAGGCAGTATCTCCAATGAAGAAAACGAACCCTGTTGTGCTCTTCCTTTCATCCAAGTCTCTTCCCCAATCGCTATCTGAATAGCCGGAAAGATTCAGGTCACCACCTGACTGATAGAACAGTCCATCACTATGAGTCCCTTTGATGTAGCGGAGAATCCGCTTTGCTGCGAACAAGTGTGACTGATCTGGTGTCTCCATGTATCGGCTGACTAGCCCAACACCATAGAGTATGTCTGGCCTAGTACAGGTCAGATATCGCAGACTTCCAACCAAGCTTTTGAAATAGGTTGGATCAACATTCCCAGTATCACTTTTCTTCAGTTCCAGTCCACTGTCGACTGGAGTCGTCACTGGATTGCACGTCTCCATCCCGTACTTTTTCAGTATCTCCATGGCATACCTGCTTTGAGAGATAAAAATTCCTTCTTCACTTTGCGTCACTTCAATGCCTAAGAAGTGAGCCATAAGTCCGATGTCCGTCATTTCGAACTCTTGAAACATCGTCTTCTTGAATGCTTCAAACATGGCTGGATTGTTGCCTGTAAAAATCAAGTCATCAACGTAGAGGCATACATACAGCTGGCTTCCATCAGTCTCCTTCTTCTTATAGAGTGCATGTTCGTAGGGGCGCTTCTCAAATCCATTCTCCTGGAAGTACTTGTCAATTCTGGTATTCCATGCACGAGGCGCTTGCTTCAGCCCGTATAGCGCCTTTGTCAATTTGTACACTTTGTCTTCACGACCTTTCTTCACATATCCAAGTGGCTGCTCAATATAGATTTCTTCTTCTAGAAATCCATTCAAGAATGCTGTCTTGACATCCAACTGGTAGATCTTCCATCTCTTTTGAGCAGCTAATGCGATCATTAGCCTAATCGTTTCCATTCTGGCAACAGGGGCAAACACTTCACCATAGTCTATGCCCTCTCTCTGTTTATAGCCTTTTGCGACAAGTCTTGCTTTGTATCTCTGAACCTCTCCTTGAGCATTCTTCTTAGCTTTGTAGATCCACTTTACTCCAATTGCCTTGTGACCTTTTGGGAGGCTGGTCAGCTCCCAAGTCTTGTTCTTTTCTATGGATTGAATCTCTTCATCCATAGCCTTCCTCCATTTGTCTTCTCCGTTAGCTTCCTCAAAACTAACTGGATCACAACTGATTTGCAGACAGAACATGGTAAAATCTGCATCCATCTGATCTGTATTCTGATACAGATCATTCAAGTTCCGAATTCCTCTAGGCCTCATGTCTGAAATTTCTCGTTCAACTGGTGAGGATGGTTCACCTTGTTGTGGTGAAGGGAAACCACGATATGATGCTAGCTGATCTTCTGGTCTCTCAGGTACATATCTGGTTTGTACCTGTTCTTCATCTTCAAGTATTAGCTCCATATTCTTGGTAGCTTCTGTTTGATCCCAGCTCCAAGATTCATTTTCCTCGAAAATGACATCTCTGCTGAAAATCACCTTTTGAGTGATGGGATTATACAACCTGTATCCCATTGTTCTGTCACCGTATCCAACAAGGATACACTTAACTCCTTTGTCTTCGAGTTTGGTTCTGTTTGCCTCCGGAACTTTGGCATAGGCAATACAACCAAACACTCTAAGATGACCCACACCTGGCTTGTGAGTGGACCATGCTTCTTGTGGTGTCTTCGACTGCACATTCTTCGTAGGACACCTATTCAGTAGATAGACTGCACACTGAACTGCTTCGGCCCAAAATCTCTTGGGCATGTCTTTATCTTTCAACATGCTTCTAGCCATGTTGAGAATGGTGCGATTCTTTCTCTCAGCTACACCGTTTAGCTGAGGAGTATAGGCAGGTGTGCACTGGTGTCTGATTCCTTGTTGCCTAAGGAATCCCTTGAACTGATCTCCAGTGTATTCTCCTCCTTGGTCTGATCGCAACGTCTTGATGTGGTAGCCGCTTCCTTTCTCAACAAGAGCTTTGAACTCTTTGAACTTTTCAAATACTTCTGACTTCAATTTCAGAAAGTATACCCACGTCTTTCTGCTATAGTCATCTATGAACGTGAGGAAGTATCTGTTCTGACCGTTTGAGATTGGCTTCAACGGACCACAGACATCTGTGTGTACTAGCTCGAGCGGCATGGATGCTCTCCAATCAACTTGCTTTCCAAAGTTATTGCGATGTTGTTTGCCAAGAATGCAGCTTTCGCATACCTCATTTGGATGTTGAATATGAGGTAAGCCCTTGACCATCTTCTTATTTGCCAACAGCTTCAAGCTTTCAAAGTTGAGGTGCCCATATCTGAGATGCCATATCCAATCTTTGTCATTGATGATGGCACTGAGGCACTTTGGCGTGTCATGAAGAACAGTTAGCGGAAACATCCTGTTCTTTGCCATTTGTACTCGAGTTATCAGCTTCCCTCGAGCATCTACAATCGTCAGTTGCATATCCTTTAGGCTAATTTGATAGCCTTTTTCCAGTAGCTGACCAAGACTAAGAATATTAGTCTTCATATCTGGAACATAGTAGACATTGGAGATGAATGCATGATCTCCATTCTTCCTTTTGATTATAATATCACCTCTCCCTCGAACTGGTACTTTAGAAAGGTCACCAAAAGAAATATCTCCCTGAACTTTTTCATCAAGTTCAGTAAAAAGTTGCTTTGAGCCGGTCATATGATTACTAGCTCCAGAATCAAGAAACCATGTACCTTGATCCTGCTCGGTAGGATTGTGTGCCATAAGACTCATTGAATCTCCTCCTGCTGGCTCCTTGTCTGCAAAGTTGGCTGTTTCACCAACTTGATCTGATACTGGTCTTCCCCGGCACTCATTGCTATAGTGGCCATACTTTCCGCAATTGTAACACTGAACGTTACTTTTGTCAACGTTCAAACGGTTGTTGTAACTGCCTCTTCTGGCTTGTCCTCCTCCTCTTGGATTATGACCTTGCAGTCCTCGTCCACCTCCTCTTAGAGCATAGTTTTGTTGTCCTCGACCACCTCCTCTTGGAGCATGATTTTGATTCCCTCCTCTGGAGAATCCTCTGCCACCTCTACCTCTGGAATTTGAATTTCCAGAGCCTCTTCCATGAGAACCATAGCCTCGTCCCTTCTGAGATGTCCCCCCTTGCTCGTACCTTCCTTCATTGAGGGATAACTTCATTTGTAGAGCTTGTTCTGGGGCTCTATCATCGTCTCTGTGCAACTTCTGTTCATGGGCTTGCAGCGAACCCACGAGCTCTTCAATAGACATGGTTGAAACGTCTTTGAGTTCTTCCAACGTAACAACAATGAAATCGAATTTGCGATCCAATGAACGCAATATTTTCTCTATAACTCTCGTGTCAGTGAGAGCTTCGCCATTTCTCCTCATTTGGTTTGCAACCACCATGATCCGAGCATAATACTCAGAAATAGATTCTGAGGATTTCATTCGTAAAGACTCGAATTCACCTCGTAGAGTTTGAAGGCGAATCCTTTTTACTTTGTCAGCACCTTTGTAAGTCTTCTGCAGCATCTCCCAAATTTCTTGGGAAGTTTTGGCGGAAGCGATGATCTCGAACGTGGCTTCGTCAAGTCCTTGGTAGATGATGGACCTGGCTTTGCAATCCTTCTTTCGCTCAGCACGGAGTGTAGTCTTCTGTTCCTCCTTTAAAGCTGTTTCAGCTTCTTTTGAGGTGGGTTCATCGTAACCTTCTTCTACCATCTCCATAACATCCTGAGCACCCAACAGTGCTCTCATTTGGATGGACCAATTATCATAATTGTCCTTGGTGAGCTTTGGAATGACAGCTTGGGATGTTCCGTTAGCCATCGAACCTGAAAAAAAAAACGGAAATACGTTTGGCGAGAATTGAACTGAAATCTTTCAAACTCCAGAGACCTAAAGTTTAATTAGGCCTGTTGAATCTGTGTTTCAGATGCACTGGATTATTCCACCTCCTTCAGTTGAACGTTCTAACTGAAGGCTAGACTTTAATGCTCTCTTTTTTTTCGGCAACTACCAGACTTTAATGCTTTGCATCAAATATCTTCTTCACATTGATAATACTGAAATCAGAGGTGGGTTTCACACCGAAAAAGAACTTTTGCTCGCTGAACTGAATCTCCGGGTTGCTACGCCGTCGGCCAGAATCACTTGATTCTGGTGGCGTTGGAATCGTCTTGGCGAGGAGGTCTTTGATTAGAAGCTCAAAACATGGTTTTGACTGAATCAATCTTTCTGGGCAGCAACAAAGAAGGAAAAACAGAATCTGTTCGTTTTTCTTTTCACCAGAAAGTTGTCGCCGGAGTCGAAGACGATCAACTCGAGTGGCGGAGATGATCTTGAATTTGCACTCAAAAATTCTGATTTTTTGGGAAGCTATTTTCTGGTTGAAAAATAGCAGGCCGAAGGTATGTTTTTTTTTTTTTGAGAGAGAATTTTTGAAAGAGCCTGGTGCTCTGATACCACTTTGTTGGGTGGAGGAGTATTGATCACACACTTATAATGTATGAAACTCACAAGAGAATTGCACAAACACACTCACGATATATTGATTCACTCAATTTGAAATACAAGGAGGAAACTTTACTTCTCTCTTATTCTCTTCTACTCCACTCATACTTTTACAATCAGATTATAATCTAATTTATAGGTAAATCAAACAGAAAAATAGATAACCTTTCAATAAATGCAAAGATCACAAATTGAAATACGGAAGCTTAAATTCAATACTCACGTTTTTGTTCTTACTCTTCTTGCAGATTTTTCTGACTTTCACTCTTCACCAACTTACCCTAGGCTATAATAGCCTCCAAAACAATAGTTCCACACGTTTTTTTCAAATCAAGCTTACTGTTTATTTCAACACACTTTTGTGTATAAAACTTGTACACCACCTTGTGTGGGATCATTTTGAGATCCCACACAAATATTCCGAGCCTTTTAATTTGTTCAAAATATTTTTTGAAAGGTCCCTGTAAAAAATCAGTTTAGTCGGATATATGTAAGTGCTTGATCCATACGTTTTCTTATAATCTGTACGATATCCGGCTGAACAGATTTTTTATAGGGACTTTTCAAATTTTTTTTGAACAAACTGCTTAGATCATTTGTGTGGTATTTCGAAATGATCCCACACAAGATGATGTACAAGTGTGCAATTTCGATAATTAAATACACCATCGATCTCCGAAATGGATATTCCACCACCCCAAAGAATCTAGGAAGTAGTATCTAATTTAAGGCTAGCCGCCGTCGTGTGAACATCATTTGACTTATTTAATTGGATGCATGGACAATCTGGACATCTTCTTTTGGGAAGGAAATTTCTCAGACTTTCCCAAACGGTTAAAAGCCATTTATAACTCATGATTAGCACTACTAGTTTCTGTCTCCAATAAAAAAGTCTTTCCCAACAGTACTATTCCATTTTATACATAAAATTGTTCTTTTACGAAATTACGTATAATTTTAAGTTTAAAAGTAGAGTACTAATCAAAATAAATTTTCGTGCAATATTAATCTTACTTGATAGATTTCGATAAGATCTTTTGAACGGTGTAAAAAGTAAAAAATTATTTTAGCAAACATATATTTTTTGAGTTCAAATATTGTATGTAATTTTGTAGGAGATCAACTTTATAGAACAAATGAAGTAGTATTTTTCAAAAAGTCAGAGAACCATCCAACACACACCCAAATAAGCAAACTGATGTAGGACAAGATATCAAGGCTATGTTTGAATTTCATTTATACCAGCTAGCAGCAAACCCGTGGTATTTGCAACCCATAAAGAATTACATTTCAATATGTACTTTCAACAATAACAATATGGATTAAATTTCCAAAACCCCGATTCGTTCTGTTCCCAGTGATTCTGGTAATGAAAAAAGGAGGAAAGCTTTTTCAACAAATTGGTGGTGTATTGGATATATAGGCTTCCCCCATACAAAATGCCTAAAGTTTTTCAATGCCTGCCTAGTTTTCTTTAAAAAAAAAAAAATCAAGTCAAAAGTCAACTTTACCTTTTATTTTGCTCTTATTCAAATTTTTTTTTTGCATTTGTTAATTTTGCATGCGTCAAATTTTTGTGTATTGTTGGTTCGACTCGATGGGAGAAATCAGAAAAGTAAAAAAAATTGTGACTTTTACCCTATTTGTTTTGCAAATATCCAAGACTTTTTGGATTTTTTTTTCTTGAATATTACTAAAAATATTTGGGTAAAAGACTTAATGTTTTACATTTCTGATTTCTCTCGTTGAGACAAATGAATAATTTACAAAAATTTGACGTAAGACAAACAAGTGTGAAAACAACTTGAATAAACAAAAAACCAAAAAAACCAAGAAGCCAAGTGTTTGTTTGGATGTGTATTTGGGTGTGATCTGGACTTGTTGAATAATTTCCTCTTGTCATTTTATACTAAATGAATATTTTCCTAATGCTATTAATTCAGTCTCTCCCAAATGAATATGACCCCTTTTCCTATACCTTTCGTCATGTTTAATTTTATTAAACCCTTTTTAGTCACAAAACACAGTTCATGGAAGAGTGACAAAGTTGGAATCTAACATTCTTTTTATCTCTGTCTCTTTCTCTCTCAGCGTAAGAGTATTTTTAGCCACTTATTTTATCAAAAAAACATAGTCCGCCGGGTTTGACCACCCTTGTGACCATATTAATTTGAACAACATTTTCTCCTTATTTTGCACACTCATACATCCCATTATCCACAACAAATTACACCAACCGTCGCGCAAATAAATGAAAATAACATGTTTTGCTAAAGAAGTATTTAGTCATAAAAATATTGCTCGATAATCAGTGGGGGAATCAGAAATTTGATGTAAAAGGGACACCGACTGACCATAGTTTTGACAATAATTCTTCAAGCATAGTACGTTGATGCCATGCCACAGTAATATTCATTGCAAGGTGGCATGTGATTGTCTAGGCTCGTGGTGGATGCCAATATATAGTTGGGATGCATATATATGTCTTGTTGTGATATCGTTTTGTATATATTCTTGGCTCCTTTTAATCTTTGTAATCCGTTTTCAAAGGTTTATAAAGGTACAAAACTTTTGCATTTACTCCTAATAGACGATTTTGATTATACCAGTCTATCGCTCATTAACTCATATACTTAAATATTATCTAAGAAAAAACCTTATTAGAGTATATGGCAAGTAAGCCATAATTTGCTAATGAAAAGGATAAGTTTACCTTCAACTGGTCTTTCTTTCGAGGTGAATCCTCGAAAAATTCAAGCTTGATATATTTCCATCTGCAGAATTTGGGATACCAATAAAAACAAATCAAACATGCCACTAAACCAATAATATAGGTACAAAATCTCATATAGTTATATAAATAGTACGGTAAAAAAATATAACCTCTATTCTTAAAAAATTAACTACGAGGCGAAATGAGAACTTTAAAATAGATAACTATTTTTTTAACAAATTTTTTTTTTGAAAGTTGAATTTCATAGTAGACAATGTTTCGAGAATGAAGAGGTCGAGAAAGGAGGGGGTAAAATTTTACAGTTGTCTTAGATGAGTTTTTATATTTTGTGCTAACATTTAAACAATGTATTAATATACTAAAATCTTTTTGAAAGATATTGTAGCGAGTATGTTAGGGTTGATCTTCTCAAAAATATATTGTTCTTTAAAATGACGTGATGAGATTTTCTATTGTAATCTTAAGTTCGAAGAAATATTATTTAAGTTAACCAGATTTGCAATGTAGTTGAATTTTTTTAAAGCTTTGTCCATATTTTTATAAACTAATTAGAAAAAAAATAAAGTAGTTATTGTCATGAATGTAAAATTAATTCATTTAGACCATCTAGAATTAATATATGGAGAGAGAATGTAGAGCATAATACTTATACCAATAGATCTTTCTTTCACTTTCTTTTTACAATTTTTTTAATTATAATTATGAGCTTTATTCAAGGTAATGTGTCAGCACTACTACAAAAACCTTAAAAGATGACACTCAAAAAATTGAAACAATGACAGTTTTTGTAAAACTGTCATAAAAAATATGATGGTAGACTTTTGATGACGGTCCATCTTACAAACTGTTATCTTTGCGATATAAGATGACGGTTTAGAATAAAAGTGACATTATGATCTTTTTCTTTAATGTCAGTTTTTGCTTAAAACTGACATTAAAACATGCGCTTCCGGAAGCCCATATAGGAAACCTTTTAATGACAGTTTTCCTTAAAAGCGACATTGAAACTAAGCCCTTTTAATGACAGTTTTAGTTAGAACTGACATTGCAGTTGATCATAAAAGATGACAGTCAGAAAGTGTCATAAAAACATATAAGATGATAGTTTAAAACTGTCATCTCATACTTTCAATGTCTACGATGACAGTTTCATCCAAAATTGACATTAAAAGTGCTCATCTTAAAATTTTCGAAAATAAACTATACATGTTTTTGTTTGTCTTTTGTTAACAATAAGCGTGCCAGCTCAGATGGTATGGTAACACGCGCGCGAGGAACTGAAGTTCTTGAGTTCAAGTCCTGGGGCAAGCAAATATCTGTTGGCCATACAAGTGCTAAGTAGGCGACACACAAGTGCCACTGGGCGGCCATGCGAGAGGCACGTGGGTGCCACGTGGGCGGCCACGCATTCGAAAGAGAATTGGTTTTTTTTTTCTTGAATGGAGAACAGATAAGATGACAGTTTAAATCCGTCATCTTTGCGATTAAAGATGACAAATTAAGACTATCATCTTTTATCACAAAGATGACAGGTTTAAACTGTCATCTTATATGTTTAATGACAGTTTTTTATTGTCATAACATATCTAGACTTTTAACAACAGCTCTATAGATGACAGTTTCAAAACTGTCATCTTTCACGTTTAATGACACTTTTAAACTGTCATCTTTTACGATTATTGTAGTAGTGCAGATGTTCAAATATGAATTATTTGAATAGATGGGCTGTAATTGGATTGTGATTGAGTATTCAATTCGTTTTGGCTTTGGTGTTCAATTCTTTTTGGGTTAGGTGTTCAAGGCTTTTAGACTTGGATATTCATTGATATTTATGTTGAGTGTTCAAAGACAGATTAGCCCATAATTTTTATATGTATTCTAAGAAAAAAAAAAATTTTGTTTGGGTGCTCAGTTGACCATGGAAGAGTGTACATAGAGGCGCCTCTGGAAAAACTCCCCCGCTATGCTAGCTAAATTAATTAATAATTAAGATTTACTCATACATGCAAACGCACACAGATCACGTATGGTTTGGGGTCATTTTGGCACAGTTTCAAATCCATACCATGAAATCAAACTCCTCTCATTGTCTGATGTAAATTTGTTAACTTGGATGAAATCAACTCATCCCCTAATTGTCTTTTAGTGCATTTCCAAAATTCAAGAAGTTCGCTTGAGCCCTCTCAATACATGGTGGAGCAGCCTCTGTATACATGTGTGTATATATGTACGATGGCCATATAAAAGATACTCCATTCGTCTCACTTTAAATGTCTCCTACAGAAATTCGTGCATTTCAAACCTAAACAAAGTATTTTTATATATTTTTATTTTTACACGAAATTAAATTATTCAATGATTACTCAAATTTGATATTAAAAAATTTAAAAATATATAAGATATTTTTTTTAGGTTTGAAAATACACGAACTTCCGTAGGGGTTATTTAAAGTGAGACGAATCGCGTATTTTTTTGTCAAAGAAAACCCTACTCTATGCTCTTCTAGGGCAGAGGCAAGTGTGGGTGGGGTTTGAACCCTCGACCACATATTCTACCGACTAAGCTAGGAGGCATGCAACTTCATCTAAAACGTACGTACCGTCTCCCATGTTTCTCAACTCCTTGAATTAGCTTTTTAACGTCTTGAATGGTGAACCTCCTATAGGCCCGATCTTCCACTCTGGGACGTGGAATTTCTGATTCGCACCGTTGGGGTCCCGATGAAGAAGAAGATGGTCCGACCACAAGTTGATGGGATGTCGTTCCTTGCGGATTGTTGCCTATGTCCATCCCTGCACCACTGCATGCATGTATCATCGAAGTATAAAAATCATCAGTTCAAAATCTTGTGCATGTTTATAAAAATCTTTTTTTTTTTTTTCTCGGCAAACGAAAATTTTTATTAACTCGAAGAGGGTACATCGAGATCGAAAACAAGAGCATGAAAAAAGGAAGACATAACCGTCCAACAGAAAGTTAGACAACACACCACCGGAGACACTACTAAATCCTTGTCTTTCGAATTCCATCCAAATACGCCTTAAACTCCTCCACTGTATATATTTTAATCTCAAACTTGGATTTCATCCACATAGCCGCATGTTTATAAAAATCTTGTACGCAATCATTTGGAAGAGTTAATCAAAACAAGAGCAGTCAAGGGATCAAAGCCAAGTTTGATATGAAGGTGTATATGGTGGGAGATATCAAATCAAATCTTGACGGTGTTAGAAGACTCATTTTTTAGGTGTCTTTTTTGAGTCTCTTCTCTTTTACTCGATGTATCCTCTTCGAATTTAATAAAATTTTCTTTTGCCAAGCAAAAAAAATGTTTATATTAATTATGAGTTAAAATTATTATTATTATTTTTTTCTCGGCAAACGAAACATTTTATAAATCTCGAAATGGGTACATCGAGAGAGAGAAAACTAGGAGAAGAGTACAAAATACTATCCAACCAAGGTTGGATAGTTAAAATTATTTTCACCCTAAGCGGAAACCCAAATTTACTATAATAAATGCACGGTAGGACCCACAATTGGTGGTCTACCTAAGAAGCTGGATAGAATTTACACTCTTATATTATACAATACTCCCTCCGTCCCTTTTTTATAGTCCGGTATTCCATTTTGGGCTATCCCTTAACAAGTGTCCATTTTGTAAAGTTAGTGGGTAAAAGTTGGTGTATTGTCTATTTTGTCCATAAAAGTAGATTCCTTTTTGAAAAGTTAGTGAGTAAAAGTGTAATGATGATGGGTAAGTAGGGAAAGTTGAGGAAAAAGTTGATGTGAAAAGTATAATGATGATGTCTTTTTAATAAGTTGGAATTATGCAGTAGGACACTTAAAAAGGGACGGAGGGACTAACATTTTTCATTTTTGGAAACAAAAGCAGAAGGTGCAAATCTTTGATACTCCATAAACTCATGAGAATGTTTAAAAAAAACTTTCTCTGTGATCCCACGTAGCTAGCTAGTAGCAATCATCCGTACTCTTCACTTTCTCGTTATTAGTAATCCCGAAGCGGAAGAGCCAAAGTGGGATAAGTTAATTTGTCATTTTCGAATTAGTAGAGAGAGAGAGAGAGAGAGAGAGAGAGAGAG
>BPLS01022803.1:0-13996 GCA_019656275.1 Rhododendron kiyosumense
TTCCGGCTTGACCGCTAGTAGAAACACCCCTGACGTAGCCAAAGTGCGCAAAAAACAAAAGTTCAGCAAATTAACAAATGCGAGGAAAATAAGTTTGCAAGATTCAGTAGAATCATTTGATAAGGCTCTGTTAAGTTTGAGACTCTCGAAGTTGATGCATTTGTTATCACAAGTAGGATTGAAATTATACAATAGTCCGGAAGCACAGCATGCTTCGGACCACTCTACAATCATACAATCTCGTGGAATCCACAACCAAGTGTATAAATCAACAAAAATGTGTGGTTCTAGAGTAGTCCGAAATACCACATGACGGGATGCTCCCATTCTACTGAATAATTACTCCAGATACGAAATCCATAAAATTAATAGAGCAATCATGCACAAAGAACATAAGAATATTCATTGTGATTCAACTTGAAAGCAATTGTGCGCAAGGGAAGAGAAAACATCTCGACTGGGGAGGAGCCAAACTGAGAGGAAAATCATTTTTGGCAAAAATGCACTTGTCAATTTATTTTCTCACTACCATATATAATACATTAGATTTAACTGTTTTATTTGGTTATTTGATATTGTTAGATTTTTTCAGGGTTCTAACATAAAATCAATTAAAAATAGGTAGATAGAGTAGCTTCTAAAATATATTAACAAAACTTGTGTAGCTTAAATGAGCGATGTGGGACAAGTTCAACACTCTCCCTCATGTACAGTCCGACCGGATACATGTGTAGGTGACAGACCAAGAGTTGAGTGATTGACTCGGGCAGCGAAGATAATAGAGACTTTCCCACGAGAGGTGAGGCCACACCGAAGAACTAACTCTGATACTATGTTAAATTTCTTGGAGGGTGCCAAGAAATCTAACAGATATAATTAGAACACTTAGATACTTATGTTTGATAACATGTCGTGAATAAATTTAGAAAAACTTTCGAAAAGAAAGGTACAAGTGTATAAATTAAAGAGGATGAGGGTAGCGAGCATACCGCAAACAAGGAGTAAGAATAGAACACCAACTCTGTTAGCTGCCATGCTATATTTCTAAGGAGTACCTCTTTTGTGACTCTGGGGGAAGCTGGCCAGCTTGGGGCTATTTATAGATTAGAATGGGGAAAAGATAAATGTACCAGTTGTTAATTAAGAGGATGCGAGGTGCTATGTGTTTAGTCAAAAAACCAAAGTCACAACCGACAGTCTAAGATAAGATTGCAATCAAATCCCACTGACACTGTTTTTTTTTTGGAACTTTTTTATTTTTATAATGAGATGTTCACTAATTTCGGGGCCCTGCTCTTTGGTAACTCCAAGATCTGAAATGTTTGCCCTTCATGATTTGGAATACATGGTCCCTATGAAATTCAAACATACAAGCGACCTCATTGCAGAGAAGCTCTTATTTGCTTTATAATATCTACTTGGCCAAATCCATTGACCACTGTTCCTCGAGTTATGGATTTCTGTGTGTTTTGAAACGAGCTGGATTGGTGGGTCCAATTGCAGAAATTTGAGGGTTTTTTGGGGTCTACTTAATTATTGAAGCCTTCAATTTATTAGACGTCGTTAGGAATATTGTTAGATTTCTTGAAAGATTTCAATCTAAAATCAATTAGCAATAAGTGAAGTAACTTCAAAAATAAATTAACCAAGTTTGTGTGGCTTAGATTAACAATGTTGAACCAACTAGAGCTAACTCAGTTGGTCAGAACTCTTGCATCTCACTAGGAGATCGGGAGTTCGAGTCTCCCCACTTGTACGTGGGTGTTCTTCCATTCTTTGTTTTTACCCTATAATGGGTTTATTTCTTGTATTGATTGAGTTATTGGGCTTGATTGTCTCGTAAACTCACACAATTGATGTAGTGTCCCGGATTTGTACTATATACTCTGATGTAAAAATAATTTCTTCTATTGATTGACAAAAAAAAAATAAAATTAGCAATATTGGATAAAGTCTAGCACTCCCTATCACATGCATTGATCCCGGATGCACGTGGATGTACGAATTGCATGGAGAGATGAGAAGACTTGACTCGGGTGACAAAGACTCGACCACATGAGGTGAGGCCACCCAAGATTTGACTCTGATACCATGTTAGATTTCTTGGAGGGTGTCAACCTAAAATCAATTAGCAATAGATAGAGTAGTATCAAAAATAAATTAACCAAGTTTGGGTGACTTAGATAGCGGTGTGGAATAAAGTCTAACATTCCCCCTCATGTGCAGCCCGGATACACATGGAGATATGAATTGGGAAGACAATGAGATAGATTTGACTCGAACAACAGAGACTCAAACGCGTGAGGTGCGTTGTGGGAGTCTCAACCTAGATTGCCAAAGATGAAACATATATATATGAGGGGGACATAACATTCCCCCTCACATGCATCGATCCCCAAGAGAGAGAGAGAGAGAGAGAGATATGCTCACATGATGGCACAATTATTTGAGAGAGAGAGAGAGATATGCTCACATGACGGCACAATTATTTGGTTACATAAATTTACAAGCAGCACGCTCGATGCCAACAAAGTAAAAAGGGGAATGCTCTATCTTGAGCTATACTACCCATATTGGTTTAGACTCACAAAACAAACAAACAAACCAAAAAAAAAAACACACACACACACATATTGAGCTATAATCATGAGCTATATATACTACCAAAGGTTCAAGAACAGGTATCAAAGGTTCCATCATTATAGTAAATGGTGCAACCAGGCCCTGCAAAGCAACAGTTGCATGCTGGACTCAGCTTTTGATTTCCTGTGGACTCACAAATCATGAATACTGCGCCACCCTTACAGATTTCTGGGCAAACTTTGGCACTGGCACGATCGCCCTTCATTCCTAGGAAAAACACACCTGCAATTGACCAATAATCCCAATTACATCTACTTGCGGCTTTTTCATTATGCATAGGCTAATTACTATGATTCGAACCAGTAACCAGCAAATCATTGTGTCTTTCTCCAATTTTTGATGAAAATGGAGTATTGAATAGTAAGCTAGAAATTAAAAGGAGTTATTTATGCTCACCATGTTCTTTGCGTTTTCATTTTAGGTTAGGTAGTCATTCCCTTGACTCGGGTTGATAAAAAATGTACTCCACAAGAAACAGGAAAAAAACTTGACAAATCAGCCTATTTCATATATATACTAGTGTTAACCCGTGCCTACGGCACTACGCATCCCAGTTGAATGGAGATGGTAGTTGTGTGATTTAGATGAAAACTATGGGCACTTAACCGGGAAGTGGGAGGATGCACTATAGCTTTTGAATCATATGAATCTAAACCGTTCCAACAACTTATCCCCACACCCTTCTGTTTTATAATAGAGATATGCGTACCAAATGAAGTTTTTCATGCTTAAAAACACGCTACATGATCAATGGGTGCACCAACTTGATAGTGCTTTCCGTCATGATTGGTTTTGAGTTTTGATCACATCACCATACAATAACATAAGTACATATACAGCACCAATTCTATGAACAATCATCATTTCCGGTTCTGAAGACCAAAGTCTAGCAGCCACACGAGTGGACAGTGGCCATGTACTAATGGTAGTTTTGAAAGGAAAATGATTTATAGACATTTTTATTTTGGTACAAAAAGTTTAATGGACCAAAAATCTATATTAGTCTCTCTATGAGACTCTATATTAAGCTTAAACTGCTAGAAATTTATATGCCATAAAATGGAAATTAGAAAGCAAGATTGGTAGAGTATTAATTACCATACACAAGAAGAAGAAGAACAAGGACACCACCTCTTTTAGATGCCATGATTCCTTCCCTTGGTGTGGAGGTGGCCTAACTTTCAGTATTTATACCAAAAAAACATCCTAATAGAACGAAATGCAGGCTATTGAAAAAATCGGGGCTACAAGCCTACACCACTTATGAAGGGAAGTAGTATGATGTTAATTTAGTCATACTCTAACACCAAAACTCCATTCAAATAGTCAAAAAGGTCGTGCGGATTATGACATTTGAATTCGGGTTGATATTTGCCAGGGCACGACTATTAAAAAAGACAATCAAATCGGTAGAAATTAGAGAGTATCTACACACTTTTTAGACAATATTAACCCGGAATTGCATGAGTAACTAGCTCATGAATCTCTTAGTTTGTGTGTGAACCATCAATTTGACAAGAGATTTGAGGAGGAAAAAGAAAATATAAAGTAAACATTGCCATTCTTGACGGTGGAGTGGAGCTACATTATGACAAGTGAGATTACTTGAACCTACTCACGTGAAAATATTAATTGTCCCAAGAAACCCACTAAAATTTCAATATTTGTCATACCGCAAACAGCGCTTTGATTGGCGCGTGAATCTTTACATTAGCGCCCTCTAATTTATCTTTGTTAAGTCTATTTATATCGTTACTCGAAATTTAATGCTTGATTTGTGTATTGTAGATGTTTTTGAAGCTTAATACGTTAAAGCCTCAGTTAATCAAATTAAAAGAATCGTAGATTTTTTTTTTTTTTTTTGAAAAGAAAAGAATCGTAGATTGCGCCTGGTGATTTTTCCTCTTACTGTACATGCTATTGGATGAGAAATGGGAAGCAAAATAATAATATTCGTACATGTATTGGTGGGTCCAAAGCAATATACCAGTTTATGAAATTTTGTACGTGCACCTTGATCTCCAGGTGGGCCCAACTTTTATTCATTATTTTGATTGTGGGCCACGGACAATGGGCTGGCTGAGAATTAAAAAGAAAAGAAAGGAGGAGTTATTAGGGCAAGCACTTCACTTATTATAAAAGGACGAGGACGTGTGATGATAGAAGTCTGTTTTTACTTGGCAGCTTCAGATTTCTGTTCTTTCATTCAGAGTTATTTCCCCCTTCAAGTTTTTGGAGTTTTGTTCAATTACTCATCTTTCGGTAACTCATATTATATTTTGTTCTTAACTAAAGTTATTCATTTGAGTTTTCTTGGTATTATTCTTTTGTTTGTTTTCTCTTCTGAGCAATAAAAGCATGTTTCAATCTAGGATTTCTTTTGTTTATTGCTTAATAATGAGTGAGTAGTTGTATAGATTGGGTCGCGGGATGATTAGCACGCCGTGATCAATTCGGGTATTGCTCCTATTTTCAAACAATAAAGAAAAAGCAATTTTAGGTTAATGAAGAACATTTGTTAGATGAACCCGGGCATCGTCGGAACCCATGTGAACGGGGGAACGGGGGTCCAAACCCATTCTTCATTGCGCATGGGTGAACAGCGACCATAAGGATTCGCATCTTTCGGGGTATCTTTTTCTCACTAAAATTGAACGTTTTAAGAACACTGAATGGAGCAAGTTAATCTAGACTGGTTGGGAGTGCTATGAATCCTACGACCGTACCTTATTTTTGATTTTTTGAAAAGTACAATCAATTTTTAGGTATTAATTAATCTCCTCAATCAAAACGACAAGCGGTCACCTAAGAGCCCATTTAAATTATAACAACCCGAGTTTTTAGTCAGCACACATCACCGTCTCTGTGGATTCGATTCCGAACTTACCGGATATTATGCTACGTTGGTCTCCGCCCTACACTTGGGGCAACCCATTAATTTAGGACTAGGAAATCGTCAAGCACGCTTAAGCTACCAATTTGTTGCTGTGCATCTATATTTATATGGTGGTTCAAATTTTAGGTGAGGGCATTGATTAGGTGATGTCAAGTAGTCAGGATGGGCGGCAAAGATGGAGTCAAAATTTCACCATAATGGTGGCAAACATATATTCTAAAAAAATGAAAAGATAGACTACAATATGATCAATATTTATCGGCTTAACAAAATTCAAATAAAGTGCTAAAAACTATGATAAACGATTGTAGGCGCGGTCAAAGCCAATAGATTGAAACCTGAGGGACGACTGTTTGACTCTCCTATTGCGGGTGGACACGTGGCAACATTTGGAAATGCTGACCAACCAACGGGACAACGACGCGTGGAGCGACGGATCGAAAGAATATGATCGCGGGTGTCGCCCGCGGGAGCAGAGAATTCGCCGCGGAACTCACTTCTGCGGAATCTGGGATCCGCCGCGGGACTCACTTCCGCGGAATCTAGGATCCGCCGCGGTACCCACTTCCGCGGGTCCTCCATCGCGGACTCCATAATTGTTAAGTCACCATCCTGCGAAGTCTCCGCGGACCCATACCTGAGGCCCAGAGGCAAGGTCCGGGCGGGTCTCCGCGAGAAAATAACGATCGCCGCGGGTCGCGACCTCGCTCAGCGGGAATTGGGGAATCTCGTGGTTTGGTGGCTTGAGAGTCGGAGGATACGCCGCAAAGGGTCGCGCCTTCCCGCGGGTCACCACCCGCGGAAAGGCGGTTCCCCTCGCGGCCAAGAGGTATAGGAGGGACACGTGTCAGGCGCTGACAGGAGCGCCGTCCTGGGCCTGTCCCAGGCCCAGGTGCTCTATAAATACTCCTGACACCCCCAATGATTGGGGGGACCTTGGAAGGGCCAAAAAAGGAGGGTGAGCACTGAATTTGAGGCAGGAGAACATTCTCCCTCAAAAGGTGGTGACCTCATTCTCCCGAATCCCCAGAAAAGGATTTAAAAGACCTCACGGAAAACCAGGGAATACACGTTGCCTCTGTTTCTCCCATACCTCTTGCTCCTACTCTCTCACCCCGCGGGACAGTCCCATTCCCTCACACTCATTTTGACTAATCATCAACCAATCGCGTCTCTCCAGCTCACGGGTAATTACACGTAAGCAGACCACGCGACCCTCAACACCCACATTTAGGCGACTCTGTTGGGGAGGCGTCTTTTGGTTTATGGTTAGTACACGGTCCAAAGAATACGTCGAACCACCGCGTCGGAGAGCAATGGCGACGCCAGATAATACCGTACCAACCATTGAGGATGTAGGAGAAACCAACAACGCAGGCGCGGCTGCACAAACGCTGCGCGCCCTTCAGGATGGTCAGCGTCAATTTCTCGAAACACAGAAACAACTGCTCGCGGCCTTCACGGGCCTCACAGAGCTCATTTCAGTAGCACTACCACGAGCCACGGTTAATCAAGGCGACGACCTGCTTCAGAATCATGCTGGTGGAAGTAACAGTCAGACAGCACAACACCTGCAGTCTCAGCTCCCCTTGTCTTCCTCGCACCCCCTACGCGGGGTCCTCGTTGGAGGCATCGCTGCAAACTCGTCCGACACTCGAGGTAAGGAGCCCGCCGCAGACGGGGCTGGCGCGCCCTCTGCGGTCCCCTACATCACGTTGGCGGATGTTCAGACCTTGTTAGCCCAGCAGAAAACTGTCGAAGCGAGTCAGAAAGAGCCCGCTGTCGCGCAAGCTAGCAACGCTGCTGCCGCGGGACAGTTTGTGACCCTAGCAGACTGTAATATCCCGACTTTTAATTGTGTTTAGAATTTAAGTATGTGCTGAACTTGATATTAATTGTGTGATTTTGGCTTTGTTTTGCTAGTTATTAGGAATGGAACATAAGTGGTTATAGGTCACAGCAACACATGATAATTTTTCTTGTCACCTGTTAAAAGAAAGCAACGTGTATCATTTTCCCCATTTCCATCACACGTAGAGAGAGAGAGAAGAGAGAGAGAGCCGTTCGGTGAGCAGAGAAAAAAAAAGAAGAACGAAGAGAAGAAAAAACTTGAAGAATTCTTCCTAGACTTGGATTGAAGCCTAAATTGGTAAGTTCATGCCTAGAGGAGTAAAAATTACTTGTTCTTGATGTTCAATTTTTGTTGGAAGTGCTGAATTTAAGTGGGTTTAGGATAGAGATTGAAGTTTGTGTTGGAAACCATGAACCTTGTTTAAATTCCCAGAAATTGGCATTGTTTAAAGCTTATGTAATTCATGAATTTGGTATAATTGAGGCAGCCCATGAGTATGCTCTGGTTTGTTCATGTTTTGGTGAAGTTTCTGTATGAGTTTTGAAGTGAATTATAGGGTTTTACTTCAGAAATTCGTGCTGCTTGAGGGTAGGCTACTTAGAGCTCCAACAGAATTGAATCTGCCCTGTTCTTGAGGAATTTTTCTCACCAACTTCCCGACCTTGTTATTTTTTGATATTTTTACTGAAGATGCCTGTATGTGTCTGCTTTACTGTGTAAAAATTTCAGAACCTAATTCGCAATGTGGAAGGAGTTAAAAATCGTCAACCGACCTGCTGTTGTAGTGTCTGCAGTGCTGACAGCTTCGTTGTACTTTACGGAAACGGCTATAATTTTTAGCTCGAGCGATGAAATCATGAACCGTTTTCTGATTTTGAAACTAGATTCATAGACCTTAAAAAGTATGTGGAGTTTGTACCTTAGTTATTTCCGTGCGAAGTCAGATTTTAAGTCGAAGTTGATGAAATTTGAGATTCTGAAGTTATTTCTTGAAATTGGTTGGCTAACTTCATATTTTTCCTCTATGACCTTATGTTCATTAAGGATAGACTTATTTAGCATATTCTGATCATGGTTTTGTTGCCTATTTGTTATAGGAAGTTCGGGTTGTTCATAGAGCCGAGGTGAGTGATTAATACTCAAGACACATGGTTTATTATAAGCTTTTCACTTCAATGATATTTTATATTTTGATATGAACTCCATGGAATATCAATGAAAGGTGGACATGTTTTTATCTATTAATGACATCCTCCCACGTCCCAGCTTGCTAGGGGACACGTGCTAAAAGGCTAGCAAGGCATGGTTATTGTGTTGGATAACGAAAGACGTCTTAACTTATCCACTACCGGGGACGCCTGGTAGACATGAAATGAATAGAGGATGTGCATTACTATGCTATGTTGCTATGAAATGTGATTCGTTTTTTTTTAAATGGTTTTATCAATGTCCATGGAAAGCATATGAATTGCGTATTAATCATTCATACGAGCTTTGGCTTATGAATTTTTCCCACCTTTCAGGCAACGGGACGTAGAGTGGTGGCATATAGCCTTCTTTTGGTCGTGCTGTGTAGATATGGACTTGTAGATAAGGAGTTGCTCTTGTGAACACTTTTTGACATGTAAATATGCACAGCTCTGGGTGGTTTGCAATGTAGAGATCCTTGTAAAGACTTTTGGCTTTTGGCATATGTAATAAAATGGAATTTGCTTCCGTTTGTCGTTAATTGAGTCCCTTTAGTCATTTGCTAATGAGGTGTTTAACTTTAATATGGCCTTAGTGATGTGATCACTGGCACTTTGTTGTGACTAGAGCCTTTAGGGGCGGGCTAGGGTCGTGACAAAGTTTTTGGCGACCACAGTGGGAGACGATAATGGGATGCACGGTTAGCGATGACTCACACACGTACCCTCAGAGCTTAGGAAATTGAACCTATGTGTGCTAAGTAGGTTATATCAAATGCTTTGCTACATGATTTTCTGGTGTGTTGCTATATAACTAGACATGTTTTATCTACTTAACTGCAATATCATCTGTACAATGTGAATTTCCTTTCTCCTGAATAGCAAATGGAGCATGGGGATGAGCCAATGGATAGAATGGAAAGAATGGAACGGTTACTAGAAGGGGTGTTGGGTGTGATGAACCATCAAGTGCATAATCAACCGCCGCCACCGCCCGCGGTAGTTATTGCGCAGCCTATGGCAGAAATGAGTATCAAGGACTTTCAAAAGATGAAGCCTCCTATTTTTGAAGGTGGAATTGACCCATTGAAGGCTGACAACTGGATTTTGGGCATGGAGAAAATATTTGATGTGGCTCAGGCACAATGTCCAGAGATGCACAAGGTTGTTCTTGCTACCTACAATTTCGAGGGAGAGGCGTACAGATGGTGGTTGACACAGCGGGAAAGGGAGCCAAATATGACCTGGACACGGTTCAAGGAAGTATTTTATGAAAAGTATTTTCCGCAGACACTTAAAGATGCTAAGGAAAATGAATTTATCAACTGGAAGCAGAGTCCTACTATGTCAGTTTCGGAATATGATAGAATTTTCACGGATTTGAGTCGGTTTGCACCACACATGGTTGATACAGATGCTCGTAGGGCAAGAAGGTTTGAGGAAGGGTTAAAGGATGGGCTACGTGAGCCGATCAAACTTCTTAGGTTGCAAACTTATGTTGATATACTGAATGTGGCTTTATTGTCCGAGGAAGATCGGGCTAAAAGCAAGGCTAAGGCAGAAGGGCAGAAAAGGCAGACTACATTCGTGCCAGCCAGGAATCAGGGAGTTGGGGGTTCTTTTAAAAGGCAAAACATGAGTACATCGGGGTGGAGTCAAGGTGCAAGCAGCAGTAGCAATAGTGGTGGCTCTCAACCATGTCCTAAATGTGGAAGAACGCATAGAGGTCAGTGCTACAGGGATACAGGGGCATGCTTTAGGTGTGGGCAAATAGGGCACTTGATGAAAGATTGTCCGGCCATGACGAAGCCAAATGTGAGAACACCAACTGCTACCACTAGTTCGGCACAGAGCTCGGGTACGAAACCGAATATGGGGAAGAAACAAGGCAAGGTCTTTGCTTTGGTTCCGGGAGACTCTCAAAATGCAAATTCGGTGGTGTCAGGTATACTTCAAATTTGTGGGCATTCAGCTTATGTGCTTATTGATTCGGGGTCTACTCATTCTTTTGTTTCTATGCAATTTGCTGCTAAGTTGACTAGACCACTTGAATCACTTGACCACGAATTGCATGTGTCACAACCTATGGGTAGTGGTGTTATATGTTCTACAGTCTATAAAGCGTGTGATATATTAATTGGAAGTGTGCATTTGCTAGTAGATTTAGTTCCTTTGAACATGGGTCATTTTGATGCTATCTTAGGAATGGATTGGTTATCTTCCAATTTTGCTACGATAGATTGTATTGCCAAAAGGGTTATGATTCAAATACCAGATAAGGGGAATATTACTTTTGAGGGAAAAGCAGTGGTTTCACCGCCTTATTTGATATCTGCCATGCATGCTCGTAGATTGATAAATAAAGGGTGTCAGGGTTATCTGTGTTCAATCCTTACTACTGAATCTGGGGTAACTACCTTGCAAGATATTCCTGTTGTGAATGAGTTTCCCGATGTATTTCCAGAAGATTTGCCTGGTTCATTGGTTGACAGGGAGATAGAGTTTGTTATTGACCTTATACCGGGGACTCAACCGATTTCTAAGACTCCATATCGAATGGCACCATTGGAGTTGAAGGAATTGAAAGTCCAATTGCAGGAACTACTTGACAAGGGATTCATTAAACCAAGTATCTCACCTTGGGGAGCACCAGTCTTATTTGTGAAGAAGAAAGACGGTACAATGAGGCTTTGCATTGATTATCGGGAGTTGAATAAAGTGACTATTAAGAACAGGTATCCACTTCCAAGGATTGATGATTTGTTCGATCAACTGCAAGGAGCGAGGGTGTTTTCTAAAATTGATCTTCGATCGGGCTACCATCAATTAAAGGTAAAGGCAGAGGATGTTGAGAAAACAGCATTTAGAACGAGGTATGGACACTATGAATTTTTGGTTATGCCTTTCGGAGTTACTAATGCACCGGCAGCCTTCATGGATTTAATGAATAGAGTATTCAAGTACTATCTTGATGAATTTGTTGTTGTATTCATTGATGATATACTTGTGTACTCTAAGACTCCGGAACAGCATGCCGAGCACTTGAGGATGGTTCTACAAACACTACGGGAGAAGAAGTTATTTGGCAAACTAAAGAAATGTGAGTTCTGGCTATCTAGTGTTGCATTTCTTGGGCACGTGATTAGTGGAGATGGTATTACAGTTGATCCACAGAAAATTGAGGCGATAATGAATTGGCAGAGGCCGACTACTGCAACAGAAGTCCGTAGTTTTCTGGGGTTAGCTGGATACTATCGAAAGTTTGTCAAAGATTTCTCCAAGATTGCAGGTCCACTGACTGAATTGACACGAAAGGAAGTACCGTTTGTGTGGACTAAGGAAAGAGAGAATTGTTTCTTAGAGTTGAAAGAACGGTTGGTGACAGCGCCAATTTTAACCTTACCATCGGGGACAGAGGGATTTGTGATTTTTAGCGATGCTTCACATCGAGGTTTGGGCTGTGTTCTGATGCAGCACGGGAAAGTAATTGCTTATGCTTCGCGCCAACTGAAATTGCATGAGAAGAATTATCCCACACATGATCTGGAGTTAGCGGCAGTGATCTTTGCTTTGAAATTGTGGCGACACTATTTGTATGGGGCGTCATGTGAGATTTATACGGACCATAAGAGCTTGAAATATCTCTTCACGCAAAAAGAGTTGAACTTGAGACAGAGAAGGTGGCTTGAGTTGATGAAGGACTATGATTTGACGATTCAATATCATCCGGGCAAAGCAAATGTGGTTGCAGATGCTTTGAGCCGAAAATCTTCTGGTGAGTTGTGTTATTTACTTACCTCTCAGCGAGAATTGATTAGAGAAATGGAAAAGTTGGAGCTAGAGGTTTCTATTTATGGCACTGATGCTATATTAGCTGCTTTTACTGTTCAACCTGTGTTATATGAAACTGTTAGGCAAAGACAATTGGATGATAAATTTTTGAAAAACATTATCGAGGCATGGGAAACTAAACCTAAAGAGGATTTCTCTTTTAGAGATAGTGTGTTGAGATTTCAAAACAGAGTTTGTGTACCTGATATACCAGAAATCCGAAAACAAATCTTAGAAGAGGCTCACAAATCCAAATTTGCAGTGCATCCTGGAAGCACCAAAATGTACCGAGACCTTAGGGAGGTGTATTGGTGGCCAGGTATGAAAAGGGAGGTGGCTGAATATGTTTCTCGATGCTTTACTTGTCAACAGGTGAAAGCAGAGCATAAGAATCCGGCGTGATTACTTCAATCATTACCAATACCGGAATGGAAGTGGGAGCATATTACAATGGATTTTGTTGTGGGGTTGCCACGTACTCAGAGAGGTAATAATGCGATATGGGTAATCGTGGATCGCTTAACAAAATCTGCTCACTTTTTGCCTGTAAATGTCTCATTTAGTTTGGAGCAGTTGGCTGAATTATATATTAAGGAAATTATACGATTACATGGTACGCCAGTGTCTATTGTGTCAGACAGGGATTCGAGATTCACTTCTAATTTCTGGAGGAGTTTGCAGAAGGCAATGGGCACGGAATTAAAGTTTAGCACAGCATTTCATCCACAAACCGACGGTCAGTCCGAAAGGGTGATACAGGTTTTGGAGGATATGTTACGGGCTTGTGTTTTAGAATTTCAAGGGAGCTGGGAGAAACATTTGTCTCTTATAGAATTTGCATATAACAATAGTTATCAGGCGAGTATAGGTGTGGCACCTTATGAAGCACTATATGGGAGGAAATGTCGATCCCCGATATGCTGGACCGAAGTGGGGGAGAGGAGACTTGAGGGGCCAGCAATTGCCGATGAAACTACTGAGAAGATCCGAGTAATTCAAGAAAGATTGGAAGCGGCGCAAAGTCGGCAAAAGAATTACGCAGATTCGAAGAGGAGACCGTTAAAGTTTGAAGTCGGGGACTTCGTGTTTTTGAAAGCATCACCAATGAAGGGAGTGAAACGGTTTGGAAAAAGGGGAAAGTTGCAACCAAGGTATGTTGGGCCATTTGAAGTTTTAGAGAAAATTGGGGAAGTAAGTTACCGTTTAGCCTTGCCACCGGAGCTATCCTATGTTCATGACGTCTTCCATGTATCTATGTTGCGACGGTATTTGCCTAATTTTGATGAGGAATTACTTGTAACGACTCCTATCGAACTTCGGGAAAATTTGAGCTATGTGGTAAAACCGGAGAAAATCATTGACCGGAAGAACAAGGTTCTTAGGAACAAGGTGATACCGTTAGTTAAAGTGTGGTGGACTAATCAACGTGGGGGAGAAGCGACATGGGAAACGGAGGAGGACATGCGAAAGAAATATCCGTATCTCTTTCCAATACAAGGTAAGTCGAGTTTGAGGACAAACTTCTATAAGTGGGGGAGGGTGTAATATCCCGACTTTTAATTGTGTTTAGAATTTAAGTATGTGCTG
>BPLS01022808.1:0-13004 GCA_019656275.1 Rhododendron kiyosumense
GGTGAGAGCACATAGATACTCCTTACAAGGCATTCTACTCCAATCTCTTCAGGTAGCAAGCATAATATTTCTAGATGCACCGGTGGGCACTGGATTTTCCTATGCCAACAATTGGGAAAGTTACGTCGTTGATGACCATATATCGGCAACAGATACGTACAATTTTCTAATTAAGGTAAGTATACATTTTCACCAAAATTTCATTTTAACATCTCTACTTTCCATTTTGGTAGTCAACAATGTATACTTTACATCAAGATGGTATCCCCGTTGTGTCATCTAGCATAAATAAATCGACGCAGTGGCATGTGTGCCACACTTGAAAATCTCAATTGAAGGTATGATTGATGTATTTTGCCCTGCAGTGGCTAATGGATCATCCCAAGTTTCTATCAAATGATCTCTACATTGCCGGTGACTCCTATTCTGGCATAATTGTTCCAATGATTGTCAAGAGAATATATTATGGTATGATTGATGCATTTATATTTCATCTTTTTTTTTTACTCGGAAACAGAGTTGGATATTATTCATAAGAAATAGAGTCCGAAGACCTAAAATCAACAAGAGCAAGGTTAGCTAAACGGCGAGGGACAGGAAACCCCCCCAACCAATTCTCTAACCTAGCACCTAATAGGGATTGATTAGCCAACGAATGGGCTGTTAGTAATTTATTTTAATCAACGGGTATCTGTAATCTTAACGTGGGGAGATTAATAAGTATTTAATATCATGGAGCTCGTAATATAATTGAGATAAGGACGGGAGTGCAATTATAATTCTGTAGTGGGGTGAATTATAATTAGTGAAATAAGAAGTAGAATCCTGGTGGGATTAGGTTTTCTTATTTACACTGGGAGCCCTGACTTATTACTCCTTAGGTCCCTATCATAGCCCTATATATATACGTTATGCTCTCTAGGTCAGATGAACGTTTTCTATTATTCACGAAATAGAGGCAGACCTAGAGAGAGCAAACAGATCGCGAAAGAGTCCACACTCAGTTCGTGTTCTAGACGTGCACGGAATACGATAGAAGATCGTAAGGTACGATCGAGCAGTAATCGTGGTTTATAGCAAGACGTGCTATAACAAGTTCAACCAGCGTTCGTGTCGCAGGGAGTTGTGGTAAAACCCTAATTCCGCCTTGTAGGGTTTTTATTTTTGTTGTCTAATCTGTACGCGTCATTACTGGGTCTTGGGGATTCGGTTTCCCAATAGTGGTATCAGAGCCGGCTGTAATCACGCGTATGGATTAAACAGGCCATGTTGTCCGTAGATCGCATAGTATGAAACTGTGGTAACCGGTTTTGCAGGGTTCAGTTTTACTAACGTCTGTTTTGCAGAAAATCTTATCCCACTATTATGGTCATGCATGTATGTTTGTGTGATTGGATCCCACGTTTTTGCATACGTGGTTACTGCTTTTATATTTGGGAGCCACGATTATTTTTCGTGGTTGTAATATTAAAAGTAGTTTGTGAACTCCGGCATGTGGGAGGCTTAAGGTTTTGTGTAATCTTTGTTTCTCCAGTTGTATCATTATTTGATATGTAGAACTGTTGTAAGATTACAAGTTATGCAGTATGTATTTTTGATCCAGTTTATGTGAACTCTGTAAAGGAGGCATAGGATTGATGTATAAAATCATAGTTTCTGTATGGTGGCCGAAGTTGCTGTTTGGAGGTCGAAATTCAATTTTTTGATGGAGCAGATGCGTTTTTTAATGAAGGTTTTAATGAAGGTATCATAGACCTATCCTTTGAAGGTATGCACCTTCCCGTCCGCCCCTCTCTTCTTCTTGTAGATCCACTTGCATCCAATGGGTTTAATCCCTTCAGGTGGTTCCACAAGATCCCAGACTTGATTAGAGTACATGGACTCCATCTCTGATTTCATAGCCTTTTGCCAAAGTTCCACATCTTTATCTTGAAGTACCTCATTGTAGTTACAGGGTTCGGCATGTTGATCATCAGGGATCATTTCGAAAGACTCTCCCAACAACGTGTACCGACTGGGTGGAACAACAACCCTCCCACTACGACGAGGTACCAATGTGTCAATAGGTGTGTCTCTACAAATATCTCTTGTGGTGTTTCCTCCTGCACTATTAGTGGTAAAGAAGTATGTGCCGGTCTCTCTCCTCTCAATTCCTCTAGAACAATTTTACTTCTGGGCTTGTGGTCTATCACATAGTCCTCTTCTAAGAACCGGGCATTAGTGCTAACAATGACCTTCTTATCCATAGGACTATAAAACATTCCACCTCTCGTTCCTCTAGGGTACCCTACAAACAAGCAAACTTCTGTCCTTGATTCCAATTTATCTGCGTTCCCATTCAGCACATGTGCTGGACTACCCCAAACCCGAACATGCTGCAGACTAGGTTTGCGCCCAGTCCAAAGTTCTGTGGATGTAGATGGTACTGACTTAGATGGTACCAAGTTAAGAATATACGCTGCTGTTTCTAGTGCATGTCCCCAAAACGAAATTGGTAAATCTGAATAACTCATCATTGATCTTACCATATCCATAAGAGTCCTATTCCTCCTCTCTGCTACACCATTTTGTTGTGGCATACCTGGAGCTGACAACTGGGATGTAATCCCTTCAGCTAACAAGTAGTCTCTAAACTCTCCCAAGAGGTATTCACCACCACGATCAGATCGCAGTGTCTTGAGACATTTACCCAAACGTTTTTCCGTTTCCACCCGATACTCCCTGAATTTCTCAAAGCATTCGGACTTACGGCGCATCAAGTAAATGTATCCATACCTTGAGTAATCGTCAATAAAAGTGACAAAGTACTCAAAACCACCTCTAGCTTGGATATTCATAGGCCCACACAAATCAGAGTGAACCAATTCCAACGGCTCTTTGGCTCTATATCCTTTTGCTGAAAAAGGCCTTTTGGTCATCTTACCTTCCAAACAGGATTCACAAACTGGAAGTTCCTCAACTTGTAATGAACCTAAAGGTCCATCTCTAACCAGTCTAGAAATCCTATTCAGATTAATATGACCAAGACGTAAGTGCCAAAGATACGTTTGGTTCAATTTAGAAGGCTCTTTTCTCTTACATGGTAAATTATTATTGTTATTCAATTCATGCAGTTGCACTGTAGGAAATATAGGATTAATAATGTAGAGATCATCCACCAATGAACCAGAACAGATAAAACGTTTATTTAACTTAATAACTATAGAGTCACTAAAATAAACAGAATATCCATCCTTTATTAACTTAGAAACTGAAACCAAGTTTCTTCTAATAGTAGGAACATAAAGACAATCTCTCAAAATTAAAATCCTATTACTATTAAAATTTAAAAACACATTTCCTACTGCAACTGCTGCCACTCTCGTAGCATTTCCTATATGTAGATAAATCTCCCCATCACTAAGTCTTCTGGTTTCCTGGAACCCCTGCAATGAATTGCAAACATGATTAGTGGCTCCCGTATCTACACACCAGGTACTGGTAGATAACACCGCTAAACATGATTCAACA
The DNA here is from genome assembly GCA_019656275.1 of Rhododendron kiyosumense. Taxonomy (NCBI): domain Eukaryota; kingdom Viridiplantae; phylum Streptophyta; class Magnoliopsida; order Ericales; family Ericaceae; genus Rhododendron; species Rhododendron kiyosumense. Next base: position 3,511 of record BPLS01022808.1, read on the forward strand.
ACTAGTGAAAAAGATTTACCTTGTTTGTTCACTTTATTGAGAAAAACCGGACATTCCTTCTTCCAGTGTCCTTTCTGCTTGCAGTGAAAACACTTACCCGCAGGCTTTTTCACTCCACCTTGAGGCACATGAACTGCCTCCACAACCTTTTTCTGAGATTTGTTCTGCTTCTTCTGACCTTTCGGCTTAGAAGTAGAAGCCTTCTCTGCCACTAACACTGATGGTGGTTTCTTCACAACCAAAAGACCCTCAGTTGCTTGGAGTTCCTTAAGAAGTTCCGCCAAAGATAAATGCATTTTATTCATAGAATAAGTCAGGCGAAACTGCTTAAAACTCTCAGACTGCAATGAGTTAAGAACAAAATCGATCTGGGTTTCCCCATCAATTTCAGCTCCAAGGATCTCTAGTTCATTAAGAAGAGCTATCATCTTTAGAACATGATCCCTAATTGGGGTCCCTTCAACATGGGTGATGCCCACCAATTCTTTCATAGCAACTAGCCTTGCTGCCCGATTCTGATCCCCAAACATTTCTGTGAGGTTCAGCATCATATCGGAAGCGGTTTCCATAGCTTGATGCTGATGTTGCAATATATTTGACATAGAAGCCAAAATATAACACCGCGCCATCTCATCAGCCTTAACTCAATCTTTATAAGGCTTTGCTTCCTGTTCTGTGGCATTTTCTTCAGGTCTAGGAGGGCAGGCCGTAGATAGCACATATTTGTGGCCCTCAGCAGTTAACACAATATTCAAGTTTCTTTTCCAGTCAACATAGTTTTGTCCAGTAAGTTTATTTTCTTTGAGAATAATTGCAAGTGGATTGAAAGAGCCCATTTTTGAATCTGAGAATCAAATAACATAACAATCAATTATGAAGGGCAATAAAAATTTTGAATTTCATTTTAATATTGGTTCCCTCTACCACATGTTAAAAGAAAAACATTGGCAACCCTACACACCGTAAAAAGCATGCTTCGATGGGAAGTCTCTACTCTTTATCATTTGTGTAGATAGGCACAACCTTTTAATTTTACTATCTAGACACTATACCGTGCCAAGCAAAATTAAATAGCCAATATAGCTTCGGTCCTATAAATAATAATAGTGACTCAGATGGTGAGGATACTATTATTTACAGCTAAGTGTATACCATTACCTAGCCCCATGACCCATTGTTCCGTTATGAATTACCTCAGATGGTGAAGTAATTCACACAACAATTATCATAGACCTATCCTTTAAGGAAGTTTGTACCGATGAGGCCATAATTAATTTTGCCCGATGGGGGGGAAGGTTCTAAAACCATCACACAAAATTAATTACATCATCTACATACTAGTAATGGAGACCGTGGGATTTATAAAAAATAAACTCCCTCTCCCACTTAGTTATTTAAAAAAAATTTGTGAGGGTTATCAAAATTTTCGAGTTTGCAAAACCGTGATCTAGGTCAAAGCCAATTATCACCATGTTATCCAATATGGTAAAACTATCACATATGCTATACTCATGGAAACATGCATAAACATAAATAAGGAAACATAATAAGATATGCATCCCAACTATTATGGTCAATATCCTCGTTTCCAAAAACAGCCAAGATTGCAGCCGCGCCTTGCCCACCAAGTCAGAGGTTGCGAAAGGGTATACTCAGAAAGAAGGGATCGACTATGAGGAAACTTTTTCGCCAGTAGCCATGCTTAAGTCCATCCGGATTCTCTTATCCATTGCGGCTCATCTCGATTACGAGATTTGGCAAATGGATGTCAAGACTGCGTTCCTTAATGGAAATCTGGATGAGTGTATCTATATGGTGCAACCAGATGGATTCATAGCAAAAGGTCATGAGCACATGTTGTGCAAGCTCAATAAGTCCATTTATGGGCTTAAGCAGGCATCTAGATCTTGGAACATCCGTTTTGATCAAGCAATCAAGTCTTTTGGTTTTGATCAATGTCCGGATGAGTCATGTGTGTACAAGAAGCGCAACGGAAAAGTTGTGGTGTTTCTAGTTCTATATGTCGATGATATCCTGCTCATCGGAAACGATGTGGGAGTGTTATCTTCAGTGAAACTGTGGTTATCAGGCCAATTCGAAATGAAGGACTTGGGAGAAGCCGGTCACATCCTAGGGATTAAGCTTATGCGAGATCGCAAGAATAGGATGTTGGGTTTATCACAAGCTACTTATATCGATGCAATTCTTGCCCGTTTTAGCATGCAGGATTCCAAGAAAGGGTTCCTCCCTTTTAGACATGGAATCAACCTATCCAAGGATCAGTGTCCTAAAACACCAGAGGATATGGAGAAAATGAAGGCAGTTCCTTATGCCTCGGCAGTAGGAAGCCTTATGTATGCTATGTTGTGTACTAGACCTGATATTTGTTTTGCCGTGGGCATGGTTAGCAGATTTCAGTCTAATCCAGGGCAAGAACATTGGACTGCAGTGAAACATATACTCAAGTATCTAAAAAGGACTAGAGATCATATGTTGGTGTTCCAGTCAGATAGTCTGGTACCTCATGGGTATACAGACTCAGACTTTATGTCAGATAGGGATTCCAGAAAGTCTACCTCTGGATATGTGTTTACCTTGGGAGGTGGAGCCATAAGTTGGAGAAGTATCAAACAATCTTGCATTGCTGATTCTACTATGGAGGCAGAGTATGTGGCAGCTTCTGAAGCTGCCAAGGAGGCTGTTTGGCTTAGAAACTTTTTGTTGGATCTGGAAGTGGTCCCTTCAGTGCAATCAGCCATTACACTCTATTGTGACAATAGCGGTGCAGTTGCTAATTCGAAGGAGCCAAGGACTCACAAGAAGGGCAAACACATTGAGCGTAAGTATCATCTGATTCGAGAGATCGTACAGAGAGGTGATGTTGCTGTGACCAAGATTGCATCGGCGAACAACCTGGCCGATCCTTTTACGAAGAGCTTACCAGCTAAGACTTTTGATAGTCACGTAGAGGGAATGGGAGTGAGATGCATGGCAATATGTTTTTGAGTCTTAGTGGGAGTTTGTTAGAAAATTTTACTAAAGTTATGCTTTTGTGTAATGGATTAATATTGGATTGCTATTTATTAATCAGTTTTATCCATTTTTGATGAGAATCTTTTATGGGCAATATTTGCATGATATTTCTGTATGTTGTGCATGTGTGTCTTTTATTCTACATAGTAGATAATCCAGTGTGTAGAGTACGACTTACACACAGAAGATTGGATCATCGGTTCTTGTGGAATATAAGTTATGGTTCACAGTCTTAGATGGAATTTGACACACCATCGGTAGGACTGTAGCACAATATTTTAGTAGGTCTGTCTTGACTACAGGGAACGGTCTAGTTCTAACTCATTGTGCTAGTACACTTTGTGTGTATTGAACTGGGACCGCATTGAGGTAATTGTCTTTATACTAACTTTATAAGACAATTGGAACCTCATGGTTATTATGAATACTTGTGCTCTTAATCCAAAAATAATTCTTAGAGGTGTATATTTAATGTTGTTGACTTTGATTCATTAAAGAGTGAGATCTTTATACGGTCAATAGTCTCGGTGAGTTAGGTCACAACATTATGTATATGACAACTATTAATTATTGATGGAATCCACGTCCCAGTAGGGATTGATGATGCCCCTTGAGTAAGCTTATAAGTTTCGATTATGTTAAACCCTGCAGGTGGATATTTGTATCCGACATATCGAATAAGTTAAGCGGATAGTCTCAAGTTAAGATGTTGATTAAGTGGGAGATTGTTAGTAATTTATTTTAATCAACGGGTATCTGTAATCTTAACGTGGGGAGATTAATAAGTATTTAATATCATGGAGCTCGTAATATAATTGAGATAAGGACGGGAGTGCAATTATAATTCTGTAGTGGGGTGAATTATAATTAGTGAAATAAGAAGTAGAATCCTGGTGGGATTAGGTTTTCTTATTTACACTGGGAGCCCTGACTTATTACTCCTTAGGTCCCTATCATAGCCCTATATATATACGTTATGCTCTCTAGGTCAGATGAACGTTTTCTATTATTCACGAAATAGAGGCAGACCTAGAGAGAGCAAACAGATCGCGAAAGAGTCCACACTCAGTTCGTGTTCTAGACGTGCAGGGAATACGATAGAAGATCGTAAGGTACGATCGAGCAGTAATCGTGGTTTATAGCAAGACGTGCTATAACAAGTTCAACCAGCGTTCGTGTCGCAGGGAGTTGTGGTAAAACCCTAATTCCGCCTTGTAGGGTTTTTATTTTTGTTGTCTAATCTGTACGCGTCATTACTGGGTCTTGGGGATTCGGTTTCCCAACATGGGCTACCCTATTGCAAGAGCGATTAACATGTTTAAAAACACAAGCGGAAAATAAAGGAAGAAGCTCTAGACAATCTGAAAAGATAGAGCTACAATCGGAGAATGATTTCCCTACTTGAGTAAGAGCTTGAACAACCTGAACTGAATCACCTTCAATAATAATACGTGAGAAATTCGCAGCGATAACCAGAGCTTCCCGAAAACCAAATGCTTCAGCCGTTCCCAGGGAGAATAAACCGTGAAAAGGAATGGATACCGTTCCCAAGATAAGGCCGGAGTGATTGCGTGCCACAATACCAGGAAGCGGGGACTGTGCTGCACAGCTTGGTGCTGTGCAGCGTGCTGTGCAGGCTCCGGTGCCGCCTTGCCGGCATCGGTCCGACGATCGGAGACGTCCACTGCGTAGAGCTCGTCGAGTACTACAAGTGTACCAAAAATCAACCCGATCAAATATTGTTAAGTGCCTCATCGGAATACATATAACTTGAAAAAAAATTAATCTTAATGGATACGAAACACTGGATCAAAACCACTGAATCCATTCTTTTCGAATTATATGTGTTCCGATGAGGCACTTAACGGTATTTGATCGGGTTGATTTTTGGTACACTTGTAGTACTCGACGAGCTCTACGCAGTGGACGTCTCCGATCGTCGGACCAATGCCGGCAAGGCGGCACCGGAGCCTGCACAGCACGCTGCACAGCACCAAGCTGTGCAGCACAGTCCCCGCTTCCACAATACCAACACCAACAAGACCACTATTCTTGCCTATAGCACCATCAACATTGAGCTTTATTACACCAACAAGTGGCAGATGCCACATTGGGGGAGGCACGGAGGCAAGAGCTCCTGAGGTACCATGGTTAGAAACATTCGCTGCCTTAAATTTAGAATAAATTGCAACAGCTTTTTCCAAAATACTAATACTATCCCAGCCATGGCCTTCAAAATGTGTATCATTCCGATCCTTCCGCAAGAACCAACAGATTGATGCAAGAAGTGCACCCTTATCAATCTCATCAACAATTGAAGAAGGGGTATGGGAGAGATAAGACCACCACTCACAAAATTGAAACGAATCCCATGAATTAGAGAAAGCAGATGCAAAGGGGGATTTACGCCATACGTCTCTTGATAATTTACATTGGAAAAGCATATGTTCCAAGGTTTCATGCTTGGAATGGAACCTTGGGCAATATGGAGAGATATCAATGCCCTTTCGATTTAAATTAGCAAGAACCACGACAGCATTATGGGAACATCACCACAAAAACATCTTAATTTTATTGGGAATAGAGAGAGGCCATAGAAATTTCCAGAATGGGTCCGCTAGATTACCTGAGCTTGATTCACCTCGCTCACGTGAATGGCGAGGGGTAATGCTCCTTTTCGCCGTGTGGTATGCCGACTTAACCGAAAATATGCCATTGAGAGAGAAATGCCAGACTCCTTTATCACCAACCCCTTGCGAGCTAATCGGGATCGAGGTAATTTACTCTACATCAAAATCTGAGAAGAGAGACTGAATAAGAAGGATGTTCCAGCTATGGGTGTCACCATCAATAAGTTCCGAGACAAGGCCAATCTGGTGGTGAGGGGATTCTGGCGGCGGCGGCGGACTAAGAACTTTAAACGATAGAGAACGGGGAAACCAAGGATCAATCCAGATATCAATAGATGAGCCATTGCCTACAACCTAGCGCCACCCCTTTCTAAGGACATCTTGGCCTGCAACAATGCTCCGCCAAGCCCAAGATGCCGTACTAGGGCAACCAGCCTCCCAAAAGGATGTATTATGAAAGTACTTGCCTTTCAGAAATTGGGGAGATTGAAGCAACCTCCAACCTTGTTTGGCAAGAAACGCAAGATTAAAGGCATGGAGATCCCAGAAACCAAGTCCTCATTCCAATTTGCGATTACAGAGTTTTCGCCAACTTACCCAATTAATTTTATTCTTCCCATCCTTAGATCCCCACCAGAATTTGTAGATAGCACTACAGAGGTCTTTGCAAACACGTTTCAGCAAAAGAAAACATTGCATAACAAAATTGGGTATAGCAAGCATAACCGACTTTAACATAACTTCCTTCCCTGCCAAATAAACAGAGATTAGCAATCGTGCACTGATAACAGTATCAAAACCAAAAGTTTCAATCACAAGGTCCTCTTTAATTTTGTCATGACTTCCCAGATGTAGCATTAGCATTGCCATTTCCCGGTTAGCCCGGCTGTTGGGGTAACGTCCTAGCTATTTGAAGTTGACTCCGGCCGCTTGTAACATCACCCTATCTCACTTGATTCGCACACTCTGAGTTTACTGTGCTGGCCGGGTTAGTCTCGGATGAAAGGCATTTTCTAGGTGAATTCGAATTTCTCTCTATATCCAGCCAATCCATTTGTTACCCTTGTCCTTTATCTTTTTGGTTTTTAGAAAAGATCTCTTCTCTGTAATAATTAAAATTTTGCGCCCTAATGATAATATGGGTGTAGAGAGAAATTATGCATATATTTAGAAGCTTCCCTCAGCTTGACCGCATATCAGATCACCTTTTTCATCAAATCCTTTGGTTAGCTGTCTAAGTACAGAAGGGTGAGGTTGACGCTTGAGAGGGGTATATAGATGAAATTAAATGTTATTAAGTGCTGGGATGCAGATTGTAATTATTTACCCTTTTTCTTATCTTGGTTGCAGGAAATTCGGAAGTCGGAGTTCAGCCACTAATTCAGCTTAAAGTAAATGATCATCAACACTGTTGAAAATAAACTGCTAGAAAAAATTAATGAGTCTTTATGGGTTCCCTACTTTCTTTCGAATCATGGATCCTTTAATTAATTAGTACAGTAATATAGTAGTATAGTTTAATAGTTTATATATGGGTGAGAAGTCTAAGGTTTCTCAAATTAACTCAGGGATATGTACTTGGCAATCCATTAACAAGTCAACACGATGATGTGAACTCCAGAGTTGACTTTGTTCATGGAATGGCAATTTTAACAGATGGACTCTATGAGGTATATATTTTTCTCTTAATCTTAGGAATGCGCGCGTTTGAAATTACAAGGAAATTAATTTCCTTTATATTAAGCCTCAATGACGGAAAAAATGTTTACGAACGGCGAGCATGTGCCGTAGGCCTTACAACTAATTACAAGGACATGATTAACTCACAACAATTAAAATGATCATTAGGTGAATATGCATGGCTTGTTAACATATCAATCTTTTCCTTTTTGTTGTTTTGTTGGAAACAAGAAGATATAGCATCTAATTCACAACCTTGATCAACATATATTATGCAAATCGATATATAGCTTCATGACTACTACTAGCATTATATATCAAGCTCTGATCGATGAGAATTACTACTCTATTACGTTTTTCTCAGTAGATCAATCAAGAAGTTTAATTTGGACTAAAAGTTAATGTCTGTGTGTTAAGTAAACATATTCAGTCCATTACATTATTATATATCTATACCAAAATTTCAATTGCTCGATCAACTCATTCACATTTTTGTGATTATTCATCGTCTTCATGATTTTGATTGATGATCAATATGTGATCGATATAGCTAGCTAGCTAGATATGATTATATTAATTTAAAGTCAATTGCTGAATTAATTAAATTAATTTTGAGATCATGACTTTTGCATATATGCAGTCAACAAAAAGAAACTGCCATGGAGAGTATGTGGATGTGGATCCAAACAATGCAGCATGCATAAAGGATCTCACACTAGTGACAAGGGTGCGTGAGACTGATAGATATTAGTAGATGCAGTAATTAATTACTCTTGTTTTTAGCGACAATATTCAATTACTAGTACATATTCAGTACTGCACCTAATTCCTTCCATTCGTTCTGGATCTCTAGATCGAGAATGAGTAATTCGATCTGTACGTGTTTAGATTATTTTATTTTACATGAATTTGCAGTGTCTTGAAAACCTAAACCAGCCACAAATTCTGGAACCGTGCTGTTCTTTTTCTTCCAAAAATGTAAGTAAACTAAAGTGGGATAGAAGATTGATTGAAGAGAATACTACGGATTTCCTCATTCCAGCACCTCAACTAAATGCTCAACTGTGGTGCCGAGTACAACTCTCTCTCTCTCTCTCTCTCTCTCTCTCTCTCTCTCTCTAAATATAAAGCTGTCCATTTTCATTATTTCGGACATCTCCAAAAATTGTCTACGCCTTCTAATTTATTCTTTGTTAGATTATAGTATTGAAATCTCTTTCCACAAGAATTGAGGTATTTTGATTGGTCGAAAAAAACATTGTTAATTAATTTGGTGACCTGATTAAAGGACAAAGACTGCATAATAAAAAAGACAAAAAAAAAACTGGGACAAATACATGAAATTTGTTTGTAATTTTGTACTTATATAATACTGTAACTGGTTTAAATTACATTTTTCCCAGGGCTATAATTATCTGCTCTCTTATGCTTGGGCAAACAACGAATGCGTCCAGCATGCTCTTCATATCCGAAAGGTACTGTTAATTTACATCCCAATGTAGCAGTATTAGGGTAAACTAAACTTATCTTAACTCTCAATCTACCCGTAAAACTTAAGAGTTCTCTCGCCGATAAAAAATAAATAGAAAACTTAGAATTTACTCCATTCGATCCTCAAACTGTTGAATTGTTATCAATGCAACCCAATTGACAACTTTGTCTTTTTCTCCAAATGAAAATGCCAGGTGACGTTGATCGAAAGTGATACTTTTATGGTCAAATTGAAATGTATGATATTCAAAAGGCTAAGGTGGATACATTTTGAATGTTTGATTGAAATGTTACATGGAATTTTCCCTGTACGATATTCAACAGGCTAAGGTGGATACATTGTTAATCTTCCGAACGATTTTTATTGATCTCTGTATTTAAGCAGTTGTAACGTGTAACTGAAGATGAACGCGTGAGTTCTACCATTCCAAGTGAACTCCTAAAAAACATGTGACACTTTTATGGTCAAATTGAAATGTGCGATATTCCAAGGGCTAAGGTCGATAGATTTTGAATCTTTGATTGTAAGGTTACATGGCCTTTGCCCACGTAGAATTGGAATGCAGTTGACAGTTGAAGGACATCGGAAAGAAAATCAATTATGAAAGGACTAAGTTGAAACTATTCAAAGTAAAAGAACTGAAATATATTTTGCACAAT
>BPLS01022816.1:0-13140 GCA_019656275.1 Rhododendron kiyosumense
AACCACAAAACCTAAGACAGTTGGTATTTTTCTACTCAGAAAAGTTGTTATCGGCTTTCACCCTAACTAATAGTATGTGTCTTCCCAAGTTCATGCACTTGGGCAATGTGACTTCCATTCCATTAACGACTTGTTAATGTTAGAAAGTCCATTAATAACTGCTCTTACGTTTGGAGTCGACTGCATTATACCTAATGGAGTTACCACGTGATGTTTGATCAACATCCTTATTCACGACACGTTAATTTTTATGGGATCCTTCTTTATCCATCCACAAAACAATTGGTCAAAACTCTTGTATCTTATTAAGAGGTCAAAAATTCGAATATCTTCACATGCACATGCGTGTGGGTGCTGCTTTTCTTGCATTTGTTGGGATTATTTTCCCCTTAATGAGGCTAGTAGTTGAGTTGGACTTATGGTGGATCGTGGAATTATTTGGGATCACTTCTCTTCCTAATGGAGCTAGTAGTTGCCTTGTTGAGTTGAGTTTATTGTGATTGAAGAATTGTTTCCAATTTCGTGTAATTCTCTTACTTGTATGAGTACTCTACCAGTTGGCAAAAAAATATATTTAATGTTGGGCTCCACATAAATGCGTCGTAGATAAAGGTGTTGGGGCACCTCGTGATGGCACTAAAAAAAATGACCTTTTGTGACCAAACTCTTTGTGGAGTAGTGAAATCGGAACTAAAAAGGTTGAATTTTGCGACAGGACATAAATATTGTCACAAAAAAGTTATATTTCATTACAGAGATATATTAGTAACAAATAATAAATGGCCCCACGAATTATATGCACCTTTATAATCCTGCTTTGTTTTCAAATTTGCATTCTAGACCACTTTTCTTGGTAATTACATTTTTAGTTAATCAAAGTTGAGTTTAGGTTTTAATTGATGGAGAGACATCTGTATTGAAAAAAAGTTGTTTGGAAATATCCAAGGAAAAAAGTAAAAAATTATGAAATTTATTCAAAAAATAATGAAAATATCTAAGAAAAAGTCAAAAAAAAAAAGAGCTAACATTTACCCTAATTTTCTTAGATATTTTCAAACAATATTGAGTAAATGCCATAATTTTTTTACTTCTCTATGACTCCTCTCGTTAAGACAAATTAATAATCTATAAAAGTTTGGTACAAAATTAACAAACACGAAATTATTTTAAATACAGACAACAAAAAAATCAAGTACTACACATTTTAGTTCAGTGGAAACAAGGCTTCAATATGAGCGCACGGTAACTTATGTACATTATGATACTACTAATATCTCGAGATTTGATCTTTGATTTTATCAAACACGCTACGCAAAAACTACTAGGACCAAAGTTAGTTATGAAATACCATCCTACAAAAATATATCTTCTCTAATTTGACTCCTTTCGAGTCAAATTTTAGCTCCACCCCTACCAGGCATAAGCCCCGGATAATATACAGGGGAAGAGGGATTTACTGTATCTAACCATGTAGTTAGGGAAATAGGAAAGTGCAATATTTTTTGGCTTTAGTAATGCAATGGACAAGTCATGGTTACTTCAAATGCGGAGTATGGCATGGATATATAATGGAATACGAATCCATGCATTTTCCCCTTTTTGTAGAAGCCGAAAACAACGCAAGAGAACCTTCATTACTCATCCGATGCAACTGACAGAGCCGGCTCTATTGGAAGATGGATAGTGTACCCAAAACGCAATGAAAAAGTTTATGCCAATCAATAAGAATTGAACAAAAAAAATTCCTCTTTTTTTACTGACCGCTGGAGATGGGAGATGCTCTCAAGCAATAATTCAAGTAAATCATGGTTGGCTGCCTGCACGCCAAGAGGAGGGGTGAAGAGGGAAAGAACCAAGGTTGGCACACCCAATCTTTATGCCCAGAAATGAAGAAATTCAAAGAAACAAAGCCAAAAAACGAGCAATTCATGCATACACAGTTACTGAATAATACAAGCAGCCTTGGTCTCAAGATGTTTAGGAAACAAACCTGCACATTTGTGGACAATCATTATAATTGCAAGTGTGAACTGTAATCCATGACCACACCAAAACCAGAGAGAGAGAGAGAGAGAGAAGAGAGTGCAAGGATTTCATTGATGCAGGAATATTGGCAGAGTTCTAAACAAAGAATCCATGAGCAAGAAATAATACATAACCACCATATATTTCTGGATTTGAAATTCGGCAGAAACTCCCCAAAGTGTGCCCAAATGTAACAACTTTGAAAGCAGAGATTGGAAACAGTCAAGCACGACAGAGGGTAGCTCCCAGACCATCCAGTCTACACAAATAGTAATCTATGAATCCATAAGCCGATCCATAACCAATTTCAGAACGGTAGGAGCATCAACAGTGACAGCCACCTTGACTGAGGGTTTATCCGACCACTCAGTAACTTCACCAAACCTGTTTCATCACAATCATTAAGACAGCACCAGAGAAATGAAAAATAATCAAATCACAAATTCAAGAACCAATTTTTTACTGAACCGTTCAATAAAAACTGTTTGGATCAAGCCCTACCCGATCATTTTTTTTTGCTGATTTCTCACGGGTACCCTTAAAATCACGTTCTGATCACTTTGAGCGGTTCGGATCATCGCAATTCAGTTGGGAAAGGGGAGCCCCGCACGGTAAGCCCGTGCGGGATCCCTCACTAGAAATGGACTATATATATATAGACACACATACAGTCCAGATCAGGTGCGGACCCCCGCATCTTAGCCTAAAATGTGGACCTAGCTGCTGGCCGTTGGTATATCTTACCGGTAGGAATACGTCCACAGATCCGGACCATTGAAAACACAATTCAACGGCAGTTGAGTGGTCAGCGTTTTAGGCTAAAATGCGGGAGTCCGCACCTGATCCGGACGATATATATATATACACACACACACATCCTTGTAACCATGTGAATACATGTGTATATATTTGATCTAGCAATTCAACTACTACTGAAAAAGTGATTGTTAAATGCTTATGCATCTCCATCAACTTCGATTTTCAGTGCTGAAACGTGGTGCCCGAGCAGTGCAGTGCATCCCAGCCATCCATTCCGATTTTGGACGGCTCGGATTTGGAGAGAGGGTGGTCGGCAGAGAGGAGAGAGGGTTTTAATTTGGGCTGTCCAACACAATTTGGATGGCCCAGATGCACTGCTCGGGCACCACGTGGGCGTGCCCACGTGGTACCCACCTGGCACTAAAAAATTTCTCATCAACTTCACGAAAAATAAAGAGTGATATGGAGTTTCAAATAGCCCTGCCTTTTCTGTTTGTTGTAAAACAACGTGAGGCCCCTTGAGATGCCAATTGTTTGGACTCTCACGACCCCTTCTGTGTAAGTGACCAGGGAAGGATTAACAGCTGCAAGAAGGGCTGTTGGATCATGAAGGTAAACACCTACATCAAGTCCAAAACAACCATCAGTATTTCAAATGAAAAAAAATACTACGATCTCACTGTGTGCTACTTTCACTAAAGGCACCTTTTGTGCGGTAAGCATCATGATGATATGAAAAGTACACATCTAAGATCTTGCACAGGTACCGGGAAAATTTTCCATTCGAGTTTGCCAGCCTGTCACGATCACCATCTGCCATGCATAGAGATGTGTGAAGTTATAACTATGTTAAACAAGAAAACAAACTTATACTGTAACAAATTTAAAATCCAAATAACTGATTTAGTAATTTTGGCCATGTAGCCGAAGAAATAAAAAGAGATCCACCCGTGCATCTTAAAATTGATCTATGGAATGTTGTACCTGTCTCATCATTCCCACACCATTCTGATTGTAGCAACAAAAGTAATAAACCAATGAAACAAGGGAACACTTCCAACATTTTGTACTCGCTAATGAAGGTGAAAAATCAAGATTACCAGCCAGACAAGATTACCGGGTCAATTTTCGAGTAGGGACCAAATCTGGACTCTGGAGAGGGCCAGATACAAATGTGGGCCAGTTCAACAAATAGGCCCTGGGTCAGGTTGGACATTTGGTCGAATCATGGGTATAAAGCGGTCTGTCAGGTCGAACCGGTTTTGGGGTGGGTCACCAGTTTTGCTCTGTTTCAGCAACGATCAGCTCACCTTGAGGAGACAAAGCAAATTCTACGGTCAAAATGTTTTGACAAAGTCGAGTTTCTGGGGTGAGAGAGAACAACATCGGGTTTCATTGTATCTAGACCTCGGGGCACTGATACCACTGATGAGGAACACTTGAGCTGATTCTAAACAAACACACAAAGTATATGTAGCAAACTCACAACTGTTAAGGGAGGCTATCGAAAACCTCCACTGCAAGTAGCCTTGCAGCATTGTGATTTCAATTGACAGCTGTGATCAGCCTCTCATCAAACTTGGAGGCCTTGATTGAAGACGAAAAAATCAAGTATACTTTTACATCACTACTGCCCTAAGTTTATTACCTATGACGCAGTGACACTCTTAGAGATCTTCATATATGTGCCAGATACTCTGGGAATATTCGACACCTGGGGACACGGATGGGACATGCACGATGTGTCCATTAAACTTTAGAAATTTTTTAAGGGAAGACACGCTGGGGACACACACAGGGGCACTGCAAGGTGACTTTAATAAACTTTAGAAGCTTTTTTGGGGGTAACATTTCTATAGCTTCAAACATGTTGAGCCAAGAGTGTAGTATAAAACATGCGTGTCCATATACCGTGTCCGTGTGCATGTATGTGCTACATTTGTTATTAAACTACCCCTATTTTCTAAAGTGTCGTTGCATCTCAGTTCTAATTGTTGGTCCATTTAATAACATAACCAAAAGGAAATTGAAAAATGGTTCACTTTCTGCCAATGGAGCACGTCAGTCATTGTGATAATATTTATTTCTTTTGTATTTTTTGCTTTTGGACTTCATAATCAACAAGGTTTTAGTGCTCAAACCTCATGTCGAATTTATATAGTCAAAGGAATTAGATGATCTTGGACAAAGAAGAAGATAAACAAACCACTTGCATTGAAGATGCTGACAAACCACACATTTTATCAAATGAAAATGCCAAGTACACAAGCAATTGGAGCAATGAAAATAGATTGTTAAACTGTAAAAACAGATTAACACAATTGGAATATCACCTCATATGTTTAGGAACTGATCCCATCACACTCAATGTGTTCAAAAGCATTCATCTGGCTGGATCCAAAAAGTCGTGCCATGACTTCATTGGGTTTTAATTAATAGGCTCACATAGTTTCAACGAAATCCGGTAAAATTGGGAAAATATCCAAATACTAATTAGGCAACATTTGGAAGGAGAGAGAGCAACTGCAAGGAAGGATATGGAATGAAAATTTCAAAAGAGTAGGAATGGGCAAAACTGTACTTTGCTTCCCTCCATTTCTAAGGTGAGCATGAAGGGAAGTGGAGAAAGAGGGTATACGTCTGTACACACTATGTCCTTGCTTATGGGAGAGAGTATGTGGTTTCAAAGGCAAACATGCAAAGCAGCAATTCAAAATGTTGGTTGTGGAGGAATTCTGTCCCCCTCCACTTTTAGTTTTCCTTCCCCCTATGTCTAGTAAACAAAGAAATCGTCTTCAGACCACTTCTTTCGCTTCCCTAATTCCTCCAACCAAATAAAGAAACTTGTGTAAGCATGGAAATTAAACATTAGAACTTACCAAAAAAACAGCTTACGCTTGTAACAGTGCAAGGATAAATGGCACTACGAGCGGTGATTGTAACTTTACAGTACATTTATAGACAAAAACAAAAGATCTTTATTCGTCACCCTGAACAACCGGTATACAACTACAACCACAATTATGGTACCTATTATGCAAGGACATACCATAAATACTTTATCTGCAGAAAGATGATGTACACATATATAGCACATTTATAATAATACTCCGTAATATAAACATGTAGGTGACACAAAGTATTACCTGTCATAACAACCTGATGGGTAACATTAATGCCAACAGCCAAAACATCTGCTCCACTTGTGAATACAATGTCTGCAGCATCTGGATCTCCAAAAATCTGGTCCAATCCAGGAGCACCAAGGACATTAATACATCAAACTTCAAAGTGACCACGATTACAGCATAGCTTGAACTTTCCAATCTTGAAAACAAGAAACTACATTTATGAATAGCTGAACTTCCTATGACACTGTAGACCCTGATACTCTGGCTGAAGACTGACTATCATAAGACATGCTAAGCAAACTCACGCAACTCATGCGAACAACTAAATGAAAACCAACTCAAGGACGCATTTTCAGCTACATGACAGGGACATGACTATTCAACTTAATTTGAGTTTTGACAAGTCGGGAAACTGGAGGTACTTGAGACATTTGTAAGCACCATTCTTGGGGTTTTTGAGGTCACAGTATTGACACTAGCTGTCCATATAGACAAACAATGAGCAACTTACATTGGCCTCTGCAGCTGGATTCACATTTCCATTTACTGCAAAAGCACCGCCAAGAACAACAATCTGCCCAATATTCTTAGTAAACGCAGGATCTAATTGAATAGCCTGCATCAGTTGATAAACCAAATAAGCAACATCCTACCAAACATTACACAATTTGCAATCAGAAGCATTCTTTCAAAACACATTAAAGAACATCAAGAACCTGACCAGAGCAATATTTGTCAGAGGCCCGAGCGCCACCACAGTGACTTTTCCAGGATACAGGGTGGCTTGCTCCACAAGAAAAGCAGCTGCTGACTGTTCAACTGGCTTTCCTACTGGCGGGGGGAAGTTTTGGTTGCCCAGTCCATCAGCGCCATGTACAAAATCAGCTATTCGGAGTTTTGTACCTTTCTTTACTCAGCCAGAAATACAAAAGTCAATGTTACAGTTGAGCTGCAGCATGTTACTTGTAAGGGTAACAATAGCGACATTATGCATAAAATTCAGAGTTCGGATAATTTTGACAAGAAAAGGAAAAACAGATACTCGTGTGAGCAAATAAATGAGGTGAACTTGAATCTTCTGTAACACTAGAGGTATTACAATTTCAAAAAATGATATCCACATAAATGACGGATAACTAAACTAGCCAAGGTTTTTATCCCAAAAACTGGATTTTAAAATCATAAACTTGAAGAACTACGAAGTGTTAAAGCCTTATGGTAACTGCTCCTGGCAATACATGAACAAAAATAAAAATAAAAACTCAAAAGAACCCTTCCAAGGGCGAAGAAAACACTGTTGATCGACTGATGACATTTTCATAATTTCTCCATTTCATTAACCAGTCAAATTTTTGTATTGCTCAAACAGACAACTAAATTCTAACTAGGTTGAGATAATCATATTGACAGAAGATTCTGCCCGTTATTTGATTTTATTTAGTCAGTAGAAGGAAAATACAAACAGGAACAAAATAACTCAAATGATTTCCATTACCATGAGCAGTTTTCTGCAATACACCATCACCGAGTGCCTTTCTATTGCCTATGTGTTGTTTCCTTTTCTTCAATTGTAGCAAGATAATTAGTAGTTTTCCATTATTGTCAATGGCCCGTGATGGTGTTCAAGTGCATAAAGATGTAATTTGGCTTTCAATCAGCAACAAATTGAATTTTACTAGTTTCGTCTTGGTTGTTTAGATACAACAATTAACACATCAGAAGACATCAAGGCCAGAACAGTTAAACAATCATCTGTTGCACAGCATTCAAGATAAAGATGTATAACACACCAGGAGCTTCAAGCAAATTCCTAAAGCAATCAAGAACCTTCTCACCTTAGTAAGTGATGGAAACAAGTTCCACCAGAATGCATAAGATAAATTCCTCCTCCAGATTGGAAAAAACAGGACATATACTAAAAAAAATTTCCAATCAAGCAAATGCAGTTGCCATTTCTTAGAATTTGATTCAGCTCCTTCAATCAAGTAATCATCCAATAAGTTTATTTTAGTGGGCATTTCTTAGTTGTTCAGCAATGGCAACCAGCACTTCAATCAACACCTTCATTCCGGTATCAGTAGATTATTATATTTTGGCAGGCATGCATAAGTTGTTCAGTAAATGGACATGAAAAAAGAATGAAGATGAACATAATTGTCTCCTTAACTTAGATAAGTACTATTGTCTTCTCATTCATCTATTTTCTAGTTTGTAATATTCAGAACAAGGAACTACCTTTTGTTCCTTTCCAGTTGACGTATGCATTTCTTAGGAATGCAAAATGACGCATTTGTGCATTCGCAACATTCCAATGTTTACACCAAAGCAGGTTGAAACTCACCAAATCCATATGAAACATACTCAATTATTGAGTCGTTTCAACACCTATTTAGAATTTAAAAGTACGACAATGAAATTTTCATACATTTCCGAAATCTTTTGTTACTTCTCTTATGTTTTCGAAGTTCTTCCAAGATGTTTCTGTTGGGAGAGAAATAAGGAAAAGTGTATTGGGTGTTGTGTTTACTAACCCTAACACAATCAACTCTTATTTATATAATGGGAAATCATAACATACGACTACATTAACCAATGTGGGACTAATACCAATATTATATTCTAACACTCCCTCAAGTTGGAGACTCTCCCGCTTGTTACATATCAACCAACAAAACAATTACCTCAACTACTAACAGCAATAACGAAAAATAACCAACTTGTTAAAACAATGGAACAACTTTCAATAGCAACGACCAACGAAACGACTTCAACAAACAAAATGACTTCAATGATTTCAACGACTTCAACGAAATAATTTCAACGACCCACGAATCAACGAACGAATTCAACGAACAACGAAATGACTTCAACGACCAACGAACGACTTGAATGACAACCGACAACCAACGAAACGACTTCATCGACCAATGAATGACTTCAACGACCAATGAACGACTACCAACAGCAACCAACTGTAACTACCATCAACGAAGTACCAACATCAACGAAATAGACGACAAAACAATACATGTTACCACGCTCACCAAAAGCATGGCCAAAAACCTGACCACGATACCCAAAATCATGGCTGCGACCATAACCATGGCTGAATGAAGAACCACACTCATCAGAGACAGCGGAAGCAGAATCAAAATCAGATTTTATTGCAAACATGTCACGTGCAATGAGAAGCAACCAACGGATCAACCACTAATACTCCACCAACTAAAAATAAGCATCAAACAACTACCAACAATACCAATAGGAATATACCTTCGGCAACCAAAAGTAAAACCAGAGAACAGATATGACCAGCCATGAGTGATGGAACAGTACTAAACAGCGATAAACAGTAACGACGATGAACAGTAATATGTGAACAGTGCCGACAGTGAACAGTGGTTAATGGCTATAGATTTCAGTTTGGGATTTCGATGGGTGGAAGAGATTAGGGTTAAGATAGAGGCCAGGATTAGGGTTGTGATTTTAGGGTTTCGTGGTGAGATGATGATGGCGGTAGAGGATGGCGGCTAGGGTTTTGTATATCTAAGGTGGATGGTAAACCCACTCTGATACTGAGAAATAAGGAAAAGTGTATAGGGTGTTGTGTTTACTAACCCTAACACAATCAACTCTTATTTATATAATGGGAAATCAAAACATACGACTACATTAACCAATGTGGGACTAATACCAATATTATATTCTAACAGTTTCCAACATATTTTTGTTTTCCTAGCTAACGAAACAACATAGTAAAATCAAATTTTGGTCCTTGATGCAGAAATTCAAAAAAAAAAAAAAAAACTTGATTCAAGAAAGTATCAAATACAACTCAATAAATCAAGAGAAAACCCAGCTTATATGGGTTAGTATCTAGTATATACTTGTAGGTAAATTAGTAAAACTTTGACCAATTATCCACTAAACCTATTAAACACCCTAAGTAGAAAACCACAAATATCAATGATATTAACTAGATTCACAAGTAAACTCAATACTTAATTGCCCATGTCTCAAGAATGTCACTCATATCCAATTAAAAGGGAAACATTACAGGAGTACAAACACTAATCAAGTTTGATCAATGACTTTGGAAAGAACTTGACCATTGCTTTATTCTTTGGTATTCTAACAAGATAGATAGATTAGAGAGAGAGAGACAGAAACACCACTAAAAAGAAAAAAAAAGTGCAATGACAAGATGCAATCTTAATGGACATTACTTCATACAAATCAAGATCAAGAGTCCGAATCAAGATCAAGAGTCTTACATACAGTTACTGTGACATGAGATCCTTCAGCCACCGGGATGTCAGTCCTCCCTGCCACCTCCAACTGAACAATGAGAGAGAGAGAGAGAGAGAGAGAGAGAGAGAGAGAGGAAAATGATTAATAGAAGTACTAGTAGAAAACTATATCTGACAAAAATGTTTGATTGATTGAAACATTTTATCAAAACCTTTGCTCCCCAACAGAGAGTTATTTTTGTCAAAAAGATATAGAATTGAATCAAAGCTTTACAAGATCCATTCACCTTTATCATTTAAAATGTTTTTTTTTTTGGTTTCTCATAGAAGAAGAGCATATTACCAAATGCAATGCATTTCTAGTAGCAAGTGTCGTATAGACATTTCCATATATCGTTGTAAGTCCAATCACTTCCACTTCTGGTGACCGTAACGCCACAAATATTGCCATGGCATCATCTGCATGCATCTTTTCTTGTAAGGCCTTAGAATAGACACAACAATTTAAAAAGGATAGTTACCAAATCTTCTTATGGCCACTCAAATCTCTGGGAACAAAATTCAGTGCCATAGCAGAAAATGTTTGAATATCATATTCAATTGCCTTCAAATCTATCTATCTATACCATATGCAAAGGTAATAGGCCTTTAAAAGCCTTCACAAACTATCCGAGGTCTGTTTGGAACATGTGGAAAGGAAAGGAAGAGAAGAGAAAATTGTTAAAAAAAAATAAAGTGTGAGGAAAATGAAAGGGAAAGTTACTGTGCTCAAAACTATGTTTATCTATTTTCTTCTCATTTTCTTTTCAAACCAAACACAGGGAGGGAAAATTATAACAATGACAATGATAAAAAGTAAAGGGGCAATGTACCATGGATGGAACCAAATATATTTTTAACATTTCCTTTCTTTTCCTTAAGATCCAAACAAACCCTAATCTCTAGAGTTTTTTTCTTTTAAACTCAAAAAATAAATTCCGCCCATTATCTCCTTATAAATTAAAACTACTCCCTCCGTCCCAATTTAATTGTCCATCGTTCTATTCTAACCGGCTAAAAAACTAGCTACATCTTCAAATCCGTAATTAATTTCATATCAAATATGGATCTTGTTTGATAAATCTCGATTAGTTCTATAATACAATGTTTTCGAAATCACATAAAACATTATAAATTACAATATATAATCAATTGAAAAATGACACAAACTCCCAAAAAAGATAATTAAATTGGGACGGAGGGAGTATTAGCTATTCACTTATGATCTAACTACTCACCCCCACGTTTCACTCTGTCAGAGCTTGTCCCACATTGGTTAATTATATAGCATCTAAAACTAGAATTCAACTAGGGACGGCCTCTCCACTCATTGTCAATTAATTTTTGAGTTGGATGCTTTGACACCCTCCAACATGATTCTTATTGTCTGAAACTCAGGTGTCCATGTCATCTCACGTTCACCTCGACTAATCACTACTGGCAGCCCCAATTAAAGCTTAAGCAAAGCTTGAGAAGTTTCTACCATGTTTTCAATCCACTCCTCCTCCTCTACGTTTCGTTCCACTCTTAATTCTATCAGCGCAGTTTTGGTCAGTTGATTGTAGAGAATTAAAGAAAGTCGGAAACAAGATGAATTTCTCCTAAAATTCAAACCTAGATGGGGAAAAAGAGAGAACTGAAAAGTAGAGATGGTCGTAAAACTGGAAACAAGATGTGTTCAGCGGTCGTCTGTGATTGAAAGTTGAAAGATGAAAGGAAGAAGAGAGAGAGAGAGAGAGAGAGAGAAGCAGTATCCGTTACCGATGCCGGGGTCGGTGTCGATGATGATCTTCTTCGGTTCCACAACTGCTGCCATCAATCGTCTCCGCTGCGAATCCTGACACTTTCTAGTCGGAATCTGATTTAAAATATATACTTGCCACTATCAAAACGATGATCTCTCAATCAATCGTGGGCAATCATCGCCGATCTTTCCACGTTTTGGAAACGTGTTGGACGAATGTCGCAAGTCGCATTTTGTTTGATGTAAAACGCAATTTGTCTGTGCGCGACTTACACGGCGCATTTTGGTAGGTAATGCGTGAACAACTATTTTTACAAAACGTTTTAAAAGAAGGCCATTCGTCCAATACGTTTCCATGGACAAATCACTTTTTTGTCCCGTTTTGGTTTTAGAAAAATGATCGGAATCACTCATGTTATTTAAAATACTTTATATATGCCTCCTAAAAAAAATAAGCTCAATCCGATATCAGTTAAGACACCTACAAAACATCTAACTTTGTCCCAAAATTCAAGCCTGACTTTTAGAACAAAGTTTGGATCCTTCGTAAATACTCTTACCGATACCGGATTGAACTTATTTTTTGTAGAAACCATAAACAAAGTATTTTAAATAAAATAAGCGATTCCGATCATTTTTTTAAAATCCAAAATGGGCTCAAAAAAAGGTTTATATCCACTGGTACAGATTTTTTTTCTGTGCCATTAGACTTTCTGTTTATTTACACTCCACTCCGTCTTTGCTGATGAATATGCCCATAACTAAAGGGCCTTTTTTAACCCAAAAATAAATAATCTTGTATAATTTTTTCGTCTTTATTAAAAAAATTGAGTTTCGATAAAAAAAAATTACTGGAGTACTTTTTAAATTTCTCTTATCATGATTTAGCAATAATTTATAAAAAAAAATTCAACAAAAAATTAACAAATGAGAAAAAAATTTAATTAAAGACCAAAAAAAAATAGTCATTTAACTTATTAGACCAAAATAGGTTAATGTTTGTTTAGATAGAAACAGTTAGTATTATTTGATTTGTAGTTATTTGTTTCAACTTTTTGACATAGTTTCTACTACAAAAAGTATCGCGTTGTTCATCTCGACGAGGGGAATAAGAAAATGTAAAAATATAAGTTGGAAAAATTCGTATAAGACGACATTAAAGAAACTAAAAAATTATCTTTTTCGTCCAAAT
>BPLS01022819.1:0-19028 GCA_019656275.1 Rhododendron kiyosumense
TATTTCAAATCAATTTGGAAAGAGTAATTTCTTCTTGGAAGTTATTTTTTTTCTGGCACGCCCGCACACAATCATTTACCATTTGATTGAGCTAATTCAGCCCAAAACAATTTTTGGCACGCCCGGTGGGACACAAAGGTGTCAAAATGCCAAGGCTTCGAAAGCAAATAGGAACACCCATTGGTGATCTAGCGCCAGAAGAACAAGCTGTGCCAGAACAGGCAGCAGAATTAGGAACGCCTACGAATCCTGGTTTTCCTCAATTGGCTTTAGAACTCGAAGAGCCTCTTTATGAAGAGCCCTCTTACGAAGCACCTCCTGAGGAAGTACCTCCAAACTTCCAAAGAGGACAAGCCAGTGGCAAAGACCACGATAGAGAGGAAGTGTTTAGAGAAATGATGATAGCTTTTCGAGAGATGGCCCAAACTCAAAGAGCCATGATCAAAAGCATGAGAAATAGGATGCCCAACTTAGAGGCAGCAGGTAATAGCCCAGGGGATAATGGGCAAAACAATCAGGCCAACTCGAGCACTCACCAAAGTTCCTTCGAAGGAAGGCTTGGAGAGGATGTTGGTAGAAGTAGGATGAAATCTAGAACAGGTAAGGAAAAGATGTATCCAGATGAAATACCACAATCTTGGTATGAGCCTGTGAAACCTACAAAGCCTGTCCTAGAAATTCCAAAGCAATCTCATGGTGTTACCATAGGGGTTCAACGGAACACTAGAGAAAGACAGAGTATGAATCCTCTCTTCGAACCCACATTTGGGGGATGGGAGGATGATTCAGAACCAGAACTGGTTCATAAGCCTGAGAGAAGGGGTGAAAACCCACAACACCCTCGCCAAAATGTCCCAACTACCAAGAATCCTCTCACGACAGCTTATGGAATCCATAGGTCTGTTCGAGCTAATGAAGCATCTGATAAAATGCAACATCCCCCGTATGGGAGGATTCCTAGAGAGAAACAAGGAGATTTAAATACAACAAGGGGGGTTTATGAGGAAGGTATCTTAGGACCAGAGCCTCCTGTTGAAAATCAGGAGCAAAACTTCCTCATAGGCAATCCAATACTAAGAGACCAAGTCATGGGTCTCATACAAGAGGTTTGTGGACCTCGAACTCGGGGGGTACAACCTCAAATTTATAGAAAACCATATCCAGAATGGGTAAACACGACTTTCCAAATCCCTAGAGAGTTTAAAATCCCAGATTTTACTTTGTTCTATGGGGATGGGAGACAATTTTCTATAGAGCACATAGCAAGGTTTTCTCCCCAGTGTAAGAATTTGGCTCAAAATGGCTTCATGAAGTTGAAGCTATTCCCAAATTCTTTGTCCGGGCCAGCTTTTGCATGGTATACTAATTTGCCACCAGAATCAATAACTGATTGGTTTCAGATGGAAGAGGCATTCCATGCACAATTCTTCAATGCTGAGCCTGAAGTCTCTATGGCAGACTTAGCAAGGCTAAAGCAGAAACCAGACGAGAAAGTAGCAGATTTCATATCTAGGTTCAAAAGAGCAAAAGCCAAATGCAAACTTCGTCTGCCAGAGGCAGAATTCGTAAGATTAGCACAAGATGGTTTAGAAAGAGAGCTTCGAAAGAGGTTCGATTCTACAGAGTTTAGAGACTTTGCAGATCTAACCTATAAAGTGGCTAGATACGAATCATTGCTAGAGGAGGATATGGACAGACATAATTCTTCTTACCCTACATATTATAGGGACCCCAATTACGAGATAGATGCTGCAGAAATTATAGAGTATGACCCTTGTGTTTGCGAGCCTTTGATTCAAAAGAATTTATCTCTAGGACAGAAGTTCAAACAAAAGGAGATTACTAAAGTTTACTCTTTTGATATATCAAAAGCTGATGAGATTTTTGATTTCTTGTTAAAAAAGAAAATTATCAAGCTGCCTTCGAATGTGAAACTGCCCACGACAGAAGAAAAGAATGGGAAGACTTATTGCAAATGGCATGACTCTTGGTCCCATTCAACTAAGTTTTGTAATGTTTTTCGTGACAGGATTCAAGAACAAATCAAGAAGGGAAGAATCAAATTTCCAGAAAAGACTATGGGAATTGACACAGTGCCTTTTCCAAAGGTAGAAGAAGTCAACACCAATGTGCCCTCCTCACTGGCTCGAACTGTCAAGAAATATTGGCAGGATAAGGAGGCACCTGTGAATATGAATATTGTTCAATATGGAAGGGGCAAGCCATACGCTGGCCATCCTCGAGGCATGGGAATGAGGCCAACTCCCTATAGACGAACCAGTGATGGGTTGTCTTCACAGAGGTTCTCGGGTAATAATCATTTGCCCATGTTGGAAGCCTCATTTTTGGAGTGCCTGTGTGTAGGATGCAGGGCCAATTATCTGGTTTTTAAGGACTTGGATAAAAAGGGCGTGAGTTTTTTCCCTAAGGAGATGGGAATGAAGAGATTGGCTCCAGTGCAAGCAAAGCTAGGTGACAGTAAGCCCTGGTTGGCACCAAAGAGAGATGTGCCCACTAGCCCTATCCCAGCCATCCACAGAAGGGAGTTGCCGCCTTCGAAGAAAGCCAACATTGGTCAGACAATTGAGGCACCAGGAGAAGCCAAACAAGAGGAATTCACTTTGGTGAAAGGGGTTCCTGATTGGTTTCTCAAACAAGTCAAGCCTGATCTGTTCCAAGGATACAAAAGCTCCAACAGGAATGAGAACAGGACTTTCAAGCCACCAGTCTCGAACTCAGGAAACTGGGTGTTAATCAGGGATCCCAAGTCCCAAATACCGCAGATGGTTCCATTGCTTTCAAGAACTCAGAAGAGGAAGCTCCAGAGAAAATACACGCTTTTCCAATCAAGAGAATCCTCAACGGGGGAAGAATCAGGCAGGGGAGCGAGGACTAATCCACAGTTTGACAGGGTTAAGAGGGACCCAGAAGAGTTTCGAGCCCAGTATCATGAGAGGGAGACTTTGAAGAAAGTAGCCTCTGCCATGCTCGAACAAGATCTTGATCCACCTTCTCCCAATTCATTGGCTAGTTACCAGTCCGGGTTACTCGAAGCCATGTTGGTAGAGCAAGAAGGGATCGAAGGAAGCTCCTCACCCATGGAGCTATCAGCTCAAGAGGTTGAGAGCAAGGAAGTTAAGGGAACTGAGACGCTTAAACCAGCCAAAGAAAGGGCAACAATCCAATTTGGGGGGCAGCCAGAAGTGCAAGTGAATATGGTGTATCCATGCTCTATGGATTTCTTCAAGAATGGCCAGACAACGAAAGGCCGAGGTGATGCTTGGTCGAACTTGGGCAAGCCCGTTGATTTCGAAGAAACACTGAGTGATGAAGAATTGAACATCATATGTAACAACTGTGATCTGGAAGAAGTGGCTCAGATTGAGATGGATGAGAACCTGGTATGTGAAATTGAGCAGAGTCAAGAGAGTTTGGAGGTAAGCTCAAAAGAAAGTGTGCTTGTTTTGTGCCGGATTCTATGTCCGACATCGAATGCCCCTTGGTAATAGATTTGAATTATGTGAAAATTTCATATCCATTTAAATTACCTACTAATGCAATGAGACAACATTTGCGTCCATTATATATTACTGCACATTTCGATGGAGTCCCACTTAACAGGATCCTGGTGGATAATGGAGCTGCGCGCAGTGAATATTTTGCTTTTCCAAACCTTGAAAAAGCTAGGAAAAGGAAAAGCAAAATTGATTCCAACTAGCACATCTATTGCAGGATTTACTGGAGAAAGTCAACATGTCAGGGGAATCATCTCCATTAGATTAGCAGTATGAGGCATAGAAACTGATACTGCTTTCTTTGTAGTTGACACATATGCTAAATATAATGCTTTATTGGGAAGAGATTGGATTCATGTTAATGGATGTATCCCTTCGTCTATGCATCAGGAATTAATGATTGTTAAGTATGACAAAGGCAAAGAAGTGGGTGTTGAAGGAGTCAAAGCTGATCCACATCCATTTAGTGCCACAGCAAATTTTGCTGAAGCTGAAATGTACAAATCAGATGTAGTTCCTTTGAGTGAATTACTGCAAGCAGCCACTTACCCAACCAACGAGATGGAACTGGGAGAATTGGCAGAGCTGAAATCGAAGCTGAAGCAAACTGTTGATTATGAATCAGACTCCCCAAAAGATGATGCTGCTTGGATGTAAGTCCAAGGAAGAGGCAGAAGAAGAGGCCAACTCTTTGGCTTTGGTGAGGTATGTTGCTTTGGGGATCGAGCAGAAGATTCAGGAAGACAATATATGGGAAGATGTTATGCAGGATGATAAGCCTCATGAGGAGGAAATCCAGATTGCTTCTCCAGAGCAGGTTGAAGCTCAAGACCTTCTGGAGGAAGTAAAATTGGGGGATGAACAAAACCACAATCCGGTGTTCATTAATAAACAGCTTGAACCAGAAGTGAAAGCTGGGTTAATAGCACTATTGAAAGCAAACAAAGATTACTTTGCATGGAGTTACAAGGAACTGCTTGGATTGGACAGGGAATTGGTGGAGCATAGGTTGCCTATCAAGCCACAATTTAAACCTGTGAAACAACCAACCAGGAAGATGAGTCCAGAAACTATTGCAGGTGTTAAAAAGGAGATGCAGAGGCTTCTAGATGCAGGTTTTATTAGAACAGCCAGGTATGTCGAATGGCTATCCAATGTGGTTCCAGTCCCTAAAAAGAATGGGACTATCAGGATCTGTGTTGACTTTCGAAACCTAAATACTGCAACTCCTAAAGATGAATACCCAATGCCTAATGTGGATACACTTGTGGATAGTTCAGCTGGACACAAGATATTGTCCATTTTGGATGGGCATTTAGGACATAATCAAATTTGTATTGCAAAGGAAGATGTGCATAAAACAGCATTTGCTTGCCCTGGTAATATTGGCATTTTTGAATGGGTCAAAATGCCATTTGGATTAAAAAATGTTGGAGCCACTTACCAGAGGGCTATGAATGCCATTTTTCATAATTTGGTTGGAAGTTTTCTTGAGTGTTACATAGATGATATCATTGTGAAGTCAAATTCTGATGAGGATCATTTGAAACACTTAGAGAAGGTATTTCAACAAATGAAGCATTATCAGTTGAAATTGAATCCAGAAAAGTGTGCTTTTGGAGTGTCAGCTGGAAAATTTCTAGGGTATTTAGTCCATAACAAAGGAATACAAGTTGACAAGAACAAAGCGAAGGCTATTATTGAAGCCAAACCACCTTCTACAAAGAACGAGTTGTAAAGGTTTCTTGGTCAATTAAATTTCCTTCGAAGGTTTATATCTAACACTGCAGGGAAAACTAAAATCTTCTCTTCTTTGTTGAAATTGAAGGAAGGGGAAGAATTCAAGTGGTCCAGAGAGCATGATGAGGCCTTCGAAGCCATCAAGGGCTATCTAGCCAACCCTCCTGTTTTGGCACCTCCCATCAAAGGAAAGCCAGTAAAATTGTACTTAGCTGCGACACATGACTCAATAGGAGTACTGTTGGCTCAAGACAATGAAGATGGCAAGGAAAGAGCAGTTTATTATCTTAGTAGGTTCCTAAACTCCTGTGAATGCAAGTATGCTGCAGTAGAGAAATTGTGTTTAGCTTTATTTTATGCTTCCAAGAAGCTCAGGCATTATATGTTGCCTAGAGTAACTTATGTTATTTCTCAAACTGATGAAATTAAGTACATGCTTTCAAAGCCGGTGCTTAGTGGGAAGATTGGAAAATGGATAGTGTCTTTGATTGAGTTTTGTCTTGAATATGTACCACAAAAATCAGTGAAAGGCCAGGCATTGGCCAATTTTTTAGCTGATCATCCAAATGAGCTTGAGACATCAAGAGTATTGGAAGCCACTGTGGTCGAGGTCAAGCTATGGAAATTATGGTTCGATGGGTCAAGAACTGCTCGAATGGCTGGAGTAGGCATAGTTATGGAGTCTCCCCAAGGGTTGAAAACCAAATATGGTTTTCGACTAAATGAGGGACAGTGTTCCAATAATCAGGCAAAATATGAAGCGTTGATCATAGGATTAGAAATCTTACTTAACCTGAAAGTGTGTGTTGCTGAAGTTTTTGGAGATTCTCAGCTAGTGATAAATCAGCTAAATGGACAGTTTAAATGCACTAGTCCAGCGTCGATAATTTATTATCAACAGGCTAAGAAGTTGATGGATCAGTTCTTTATGCTTACTTTAACTTATTTACCTAGATTCTTTAATGAAGAAGCTGATGAAATAGCTCAAAGGGCATCTGGTTTTAGAGTTTTATCAGAACATGAAAAGGAGTTTTGTCAATTAACTTTGAGAAAATCTCTGCCCAGGTTGCAAAACAGAGTAGCTGGTTTCGAAGTATTGGAAATTAATGTTCCTACTAGTCAAAATGTTGATTGGAGGCAAGTATTGATTGAGTATTTAACCGAACCAGACCGTGTTGCAGACAAGGCAACCAAATTGAAAGCAATAAACTATATAATGTACAACAGTGAGCTGTTCAAGAGAGGGATGGACGGCCTTCTTTTGAAATGCTTAGGCAAAGTGAGTGCCTTTAAGGTAATGGCTGAAGTGCATGAAGGAATTTGCGGAGCACATCAAGCTGGCATAAAAATGAGATGGTTGATAAGGAGGTATGGTTATTATTGGCCTACCATCCTCAAAGATTGTATAGATTATGCAAAAGGGTGTCAAGCCTGTCAAAAAACAGGTCCACTCAAGCATTTGCCAGTGACGGATTTGCAGTATGTGATAAAACCATGGCCTTTCAGGGGATGGGCCATGGACATGATTGGGATGATTTATCCTCCTTCATTGGAGAAGCATAAGTTTATCCTAGTAGTTACTGATTATTTCACAAAATGGGTGGAAGCACAAGTTTATCAGGAGGTAAAACAAACCCATGTCATTGATTTCATAAAAGGAATCATATACAGGTTTGGAAGCCCTCAAACGATAACAGTGGATAATGGTTCCATATTCGAAGGGAAGCTGGTGAAGAATTTTGCTAGTAACCATGGAATTTCATTAATATATACCAGCACTTATTATGCTCAGTCAAATGGTCAAGCAGAATCAACCAACAAGATCATCAAGAAAGGGATCCAAAGAATGGTGGATCAGAACCCAGAGGTTTGGCATGAGTTGTTACTTGACACTTTGTGGGCATATAGAAATACAAAGAGGACTAGCACAGGCACTACTCCATTTGCATTAACTTATGGACCTGATGCTGTGTTGCCTATGGAGATTACTTTAAGATCTCAAAGAGTAGCATGTCAAAATAATTTGGATACAGGGTCTTATCATCAAGCCATGCACATGGAGTTAGAAGATATTGATGAAGCCAGAATAAAAGCTTTAAATCAAATCATGTTGCAAAAGGCAAGAGTAGCAAGGAGTTATAATAAGAGAGTCTCCCTTCGAAGCTTCGATGAAGGAGATCTTGTGTGGAAGGTTATTCTTCCTATCAGGGATAGGAGAATAAAAAGGGACGGATTAGGAAAATGGGCACCAACATGGGAAGGGCCTTTTCAAATCCATAGAGTGTTGAGAGGAGGAGCTTATCATTTGAGAAATCTGAATGGTTATGTTCATCGAAGGAAAATTAATGGAAGGCATCTCAAGGCTTATATTCCGTCTATATGGGAATCCTTTCATAGAAGGTAGCTTTCGAAGGATGGGTTTTGAGGGTTTCGATGGGAGTTGGTTATTTTAAGCTAAAACCAAAGCGAATCCCGAATTCGAAGCATTGGTTGTATAGCGGTATGATTTCAATTGGTTTTGACATTCAGGAGTTTTTTCTTTGAAGTTCTTATATGATCATAGTTCAGCCAAGTTGTTATATTAGCATTCGAAGCCATGAAAGAGTCAAGTATTGCCAACCAAATTTTCCATTATATTTATAAAAAAAAAGAAAACAAAAGAAAACCCAAATGGGTTTGAAACAGACCCAAGTGGATCTGAACAAAAATAAACACTCCGGCTCAAAAAGCAAAAATGAAGACCATAGTTGATCCTCACAGTCCCAAAGGAGAATCTTTAAGAAGATCATCCCTCCGGGGGATTTTTTGTTTCGTGAGCCGAGAGGACGGTTGAGAGATCATCCCAGGTCCTAGCCAAGCAGAGACGTGAAGCTGTCTCCACGCACACCAGCTGGCTTCGAAGCTGTTCAACCTCGCTTCGAAGGGCCTGGAGCTCTGTTTGGATTTCTCTCTTGAGTTCCGTAAGCATATTGGCCAGCTTAGCCATCTCAGCCGCAAGGTCGACAGAAGGAGTGAGTTGATCAGTATCCATGGTTGGATATGAGGAGCGGGAGAGAGTGAAAGAAAGAATGCACCGTCCTGTTAACACAGGGGTATATTTATAGGACAAAGGATCCATTTCAGTGATTAAGGGCATTTATGAGTGGAAATACGTAAGGCTCAGAAGACGAAGGGTCTGAGAGCGTTTGGACGTCATGCCTTCTGATAATTAATGGTTTGCAACTCACAAGGAGACGGCGGGGAAGCCTCTGGAAATAAATGAGTTGGATAAATTAATTTAGACCGCATGCGGTTGGTCTTCGAAGAGCCAGCGTGTTTCAGAACGTTGTCAACATTGTTTGTTATTTATTCGAGGGCTTCGGAGGAGAAGCCCAGTGAGGATAAAATAACACAAAAATGCTTGTGAGGAAAATTCTTGTTTCTTTGATTTTCTTTATACTTATTGCGTCCACGTTGGTATTTAGCATCAAGAGCAGAGTTAAAACAGTAACGAAGGGCTAAACTACCAGTTCATTGGTCAAAGCCATTATTGAAAACAAAAATATGAATAAGCATTTTTTCATTGCATCAACTCAGAAGGTTACAAGAAATTACATTGAGAAACCTATCTAGGGATTCATTACATTTGTATAAAGGAATACATTGAGGAGCCTATCTAAGGCCTAATAGTATCACACAGCTGGGTCTCTAGGGATCACGAGGCGGGGTCTCTAGGGATAAACCCACTGAGATACAAAGACTTGGACCAAGCTTCATTGTGACTTGGTCCAAGCTCCCTACCAGTTATTGGTAGGGAGATAGAGCTCAAAGCTCTATAGGTAGGTAGATAGGCTTCGAAGACCATTGTCGTTCAATTCTTTGGTCTTCGAAGCGACCGCTAGATACAGGCACATCGCAAGAAATGATGTGGCTGTACCTAGGGGCCTTAGAATTTAGGGGATATCTCACAAGAAATGATGTGGCTATGTTTGGAAGCTTTTCTTCAGAAACAGGGGAGGAGGCTTCATGATGGGTTTCTTTGAAGCCCTAACTGGGAAACGTGGTTTGGAGGTTGCTGAAAGAAGGAAAAGCGAGGGAAGAAGACGTTTGTGAGTTTTCTTTTTCTCGAGACCTCTATTTATACTAGTAAGCTTGGGAGTATTCATTTATGGCTCTTTAAGATACGGTAGGTGAGGTGTTGGCACAGTGATCTTTCTGAGTAAAGGAAAGTGGAAAACAGTGTTTGAGTTAATTGTGGGTGTACTTGCCCAAAAGAATCGAATAATCAATGAAAGAATAAAGTACAAACTGTGTAAAGTTACAGAAAGGGACTAGTTACATTACAAATGGTAGTTAGTAGTCCTCGAAGAGAACTAAAGTTAGTATCCAAAAGGGACGTATGAGCTGCTCTTCTCCTCTGTTCCTCTCGAAGGGAAGGGATAAGCTGTGGGAGCATCGACTCATCCATTAGTGCTTCACCTTCAAGTTCTGGGAAGCCCCTAGAAACTTCAGCTCTCTCTTCCCTGACTTTCTCCATTTCTTCTCGTAACCGCTGCATCTTCCTGTCAAGCTCTGAAAGCTTATCCTTTCGAGCCTGATATAGAGATAGGCGAGAGGCGGTCTCGAGTGCTTTGGCTTCTAACTTGTTGACCTTCTCGAGAGTTGAGCCAATGCTCTCGGACAAGAAGTGATTGTGAGCAATCAATTAACTGAACTGCTTGAGGTGCTCTTGGAGAGTGGAATTGATTGACAAGGGAAGTCCTTGGGAGAGAAGTAAAGCTTGATGGCACATCTCGAAGTGATAGGCTAAACTATGTTCAATCAAAGTAGCGAGTCCTAGCTGATTTAGAGTCCTCAGAAGACTCTTTAGTGTCAGAACTTCTTCCTTCGAAAGAACATGTTTAATCCTAAAGGAAGGCAAGAGAAGAGGTGTGGAGGGGCTCAAAAGTTGCTGAAGGCTTTCCAAAGGGTTCGAAGAGATAAGAGGCGTGGGAGTAGCAATTTTATTGCAAAATTCTTCCAATTGACTTTTAAAGAAAGATATGTCAAAAACCACTAAGGGCAAGTCAATTGGAGAAGAGGAAGATGTGGGGTGGTCTTCAGAAAGAAGGACCATTTCTGTTACCTGCATAAAGATTATAGGTTGAGGCTAAATGGAATGAAAGACAGGAAAGGAAAAGTATGATTGAGTGTCAAGAGTAACTGATTTGAGGAGGAAGGCGAGCTGGAGCCTTGATCCTCAGCACTTCTGAGAGTATGGCTCTTCGAAGCCAAAGTAGGGTCTATCCTTAGAGGCCCCTCCCCTGAAACCGATAAGGGAGTGAAGGGGAAGTCTCTCTGGAGGATGGGAAGTGGCCCCAGGGTCTTCGAAGGAGCCGAACTGGCCATGACCTGTGCAAAGGTCGGCTCAGTAAGGAATGACAGCAAAGTGTGCATGTCAATATCCTTTTCAGCAGAATCTTTCTGTACAGAAAGAGTTTGAACAGGGGATGCCTGTAAAAAATGAAGGAAAGTTAGAGTGAATCCTTTCACAATTCGAAAGGTGAGTGTTCAGAGGATACCTTGTGAGGGTCATCTTCTGACATTTGAAGTGAAGGCTCTATCACTTCTTGTTGAAGGCAGGGAACAAGAGCTAGGTCCAATGCCTCAACAGGAGATGCAACTTGAGCCTGCAAAGAAATTAACAGTGAGCAGTGAATCATGCGCACAAGAGACACTTAAAAATGTGTGCAGTATATATTGATTTACCTCTTTTGGGGAGGAAGGTTTCTTTGGAGAAACAGGCCTCTTGGGAGGAGTTGTTTTCCTCACATAGGGGAGGGTCTCCTTCACTTGTCTTGTTTCACCTGGTTCGAACTCAAGAATCAGAATTACAGTAAAGTTCTCTTACTCCTAAGGGAATACTGAATCATAAATGAGAAAGGAATTTACCCCTGGGGGCCAATATCTCTGTATCACTCTTTGTTTCTTCATCACTAGAAGAAACCTGAGGACCACGCTTCCTGGTGGTCCTGGTTCTCTTCGAAGCTAAAAGGAAGGGGATAAGGAGGTGATTCAGATAAATAATATGGGAGTTTAAAGATTAATTAGAGGGAAGGAAACCAACCTGGAGGTTCAGCTGAGGACTCGAGATAGTGCTTAGTTGGAATTACTTTTGTGGGTTGAGAAGTAATTTTTCTCTTCTTCGAAGCACTTTCTGAAGAAGAGGTAGCACCTGCAGTGCTGAATATAATTAGGTTTGGTTGCAACAAAGAGAAGATATGTTCGTTCAGAAACAATTACCTCTTTTTTGTGTTACCCCCATAGATTGTCTTCTTGGTGGAGAAGGAGGAACGACCATTGCAATGGGGGAGGCTTCGACTGGAGTCAATTTTTGTTCAACTTCACCTCCAGCAATGTCTTCGATCCCTCCAGCCAGGCCAAATTCGTTATCGGAGGAGAAAGAGGACGAGTCATTTTTTCCTCCATGCCCAAACTCAGACTTCTCAAACCCAATATGGGCTAGAAATTTTTTATAGGGTTTACACCCTGAGAGGAATGAGCAGTTGGAGTGCCACCAGTTGTCAAATGCAGGGGTGGTGCACACTTCAGGTTCCCTGAACTCCTGAGTGATTGTCCTCCTCAATGCATGTCTGGCTTGGGCAAACCCCGTCAGGAAATGGTCGGCCGAGATGGGTGATCGTTCAGACATACAAATGTTGGCAGAGCCACAGTAAGGGGTGGGTATGCCTTGAACAAAGTCCAGTTGTCTAGCAAATTGTGCAGGGCAGTATACCTCTGCATGTGCTATGGACTTGGTGGTGTTCGACGAGGAAATGAAGATCTCTCTGCTTGTCAGAATGTTGCTCCATGCTTGGAGGGCTCGAGAGGATCCTCCTTGTCTGTCCGCCAGAATGTCGAACAACCATGCTGGCCCAACAGGAGTAGGGAATGGATTGGGCCACTCCCTGTCTGAGGCGAGACCAGCAAAGAAGCAGAGGTAGTACACCAAGGTCTGTGTTGTGCTATCCTCTGGGTGAACGTAGTTGTCACCATGAACATTGGGCGTCTCAACGAGGCCAGCAGGGGATGTGGGTGCTTTGAAGGGACCCAACTCAGGGAAGTAGGCATGGAGCCATAGTTGAATAAACCATTGAGGCCCTCCCTGCGAGTAATTCAGACCCTTCTGGTAGAAGTCAGACCCGGCCTTGTAGACGTGGCCCAAGAAGTAGGAGGCGAAGTCGAACTCTTCACCTCTAGCAAGTGCCAGTGCCAGCGGGACGAATTCACTCATCACTCTTTTCCCAGAATGGCAGAAGATGTGCTTGCAGAGGGTGTAGAGGATGTAAGCAAAGAACTCGGTCTCGGTTACTTCCCCTATCAATTTCTTTTCCCTGTTGTAGAAATGGGAAAAAGCTCCGTTTGTGGCGGTCAAACGAGCAAAGCCCTCGGGAGGATGGTACTCCTTGGTAGGGTCAAATTGGGGGCCATACGGAATGAGTCCCAGCATTTGGGTAACGTCCAGAACTGTGGGTGCCATCATGCCACAGTTAAAGCGAAAGAAGTTGAAGGATAGGTCCCAAAAGGCCAAGGCGGCCTGAATCAGAGAAGGATTTTGTGGGACCCCCCTTCGAAGGAGGGTAATAATACTCTTCAAACCCACCTTCTCTAAATCGTCCGACTTCTCAGCCAACATGCGAGTGGTCCATATCTTCCAATCCTTGTCCAATGTAGGCCAACATGGGAAGGATTTCTTTGTGAAATTTTGCCAGTCGAGGCTTGAACAAGCCCGAATATCGGTATCCCCCAATCGAGGATAGTAAAGGGAGAGGGAAGCGGGGATTTCTCCTATGAGTTGAGGGCCCAAAATATAAGTACCTTCTTCGCTAGGGTTTGGAATGAAGACCCTGGTGTCAAGGTAGGACTCTCCGGTCGGTCCCTGTGTTTTTCCTGACACGAATCGCCTCAATGCCAGAGAGGGAGTAGGATGTTCTGGGACTGGATTGCTGGAAGAAGCCATTGATTCAGTTTGGTTTTAACGTTGTTGGAAAGAGAGAGAAGAGAGGGTTCTGTTCTTGAGAGTTTGGAGAAAAGCTTGAGTTTTGAGAAAGCATGAATGCGTAGAGCGTAAGGGGTGGTTTTGAATTAATTCCGCTTTTATACTCCTGCAGGTGGGCCAGGCCTGTAGTGGGCCCGTACCCTGGGGTCCGCTGGGGTTGGTTTTTTCTCTTTAGGAGAATTATTATTGTTAGAATTACTATTTTAGCAATAAACCCAAGTCCAGCGTATTGGTGAAAGAGGAAATTTCATTGAGCAAAACTACTGGATTACGAAATTGAAATTTGCGTATTTACAAAAAAAGCAAAACAAGGGAAGTACTAGTTCCTAAAAAAATAAAAAATAGGAGATTACAAATTAGGCCTTCGAAGGGCCTGGGTGCTGGGGAGTTGCTTTTTTATTCTCGAAGTAATGGGGAAAGGACCAAGTAACAAGGCTATGAAACTTGTTCCATGCAAATTGGAGGAATTTCAGCTCCATTTTCCTCATGTCTTCTTTGGAGTCCGACTCCAATTTCTTCTCCAGCAGAGGCCTAAAGCGAAGCACCAGTGCTTTGGCCTTCCTTCGAAGTTTTGCCTCTTTTGTTGGACGCTTCACTTGTTGTCTTTTGAAGCACCTTCGAAGCTTCTTGTCTGCATGGCCAGGCACCACTTTGAAGGACTCAGCAGTAAAGTTCTCAATTTGGTCGTGCAGCTTCTCAATCCTTTCCTTGACAATGGCATAGTCTTGAAGGATTTGATCGAAGCAATACGTAGCAGTATTGGCTTCGAGCCATGACTTGATCACTGGTAGAAAGTCCAAGAAGCAGTGGATTTGATAAGAAACTGCAGAGGGGATGGAGTATAGCACCAGTGTTTCACAAGCCCATTTGAAATTGGTTAGTGGGACTTGTTCTTCCAGGATATGGATATCTAGGAAGGAGAAAGCTGCAAGGAGCTGCAGGGCTTTGTTCTTGTCAGCAGGGTAGATGGAATAACGGTATTGCCATTGGAAATGAGGGGTGTTGATGGCAAGGTTATTCACCTCATTGAACCAGTCAGGCTCTTCAGGAAGGGGAACCAACTTATTGGTCTCTTCGAAGTCAGCTGGGAAATGTGGGGTTTGTACCTCTGTGAGCCAGAGGGATTTTTGGGCTTGGGCCATGCGTTTAAAGTCGCAATAAGGGGCAGGCCCAAGATAATTTTCCTCCTGCTTGAGGAAGGGAGAAAATTTGAGGGACGAATAGATTGATTCGAGCATGCCCATGTGAACGGTGTCGTTACCACTCAGAGGCAGGAATTTGCTCGCAAAAAGGGTTCGAAAGTGATTGAATCTATTAGGTGTGGGGTCAGGTTGGTCGAACTTGACCAGAATGGTACCAGTGTTGGTATTAGTAGAGTTTTCTTCCCATGACCCCCAGTTGGACTCATCACATGAATTCGAACGGGTTAAAGAGGAGTCCCAACCCGTAGGAGATGGGTTGGGGGTGTGGAATGTTCGATCAAAAATAATCTTGCCTGCCAACATTCGAGAAGAATTTGGGGGAGACATTTGGGGAGAGTGAGATTGATGATCAAGGTTATCTAGAATGAGATTGATTTCTGGAAGAGAGTCCATAAACGTAAGACTTCTTAGCAGAGAAGACTCAAATTCGAAGGGGTTTATGAGGGGTAATGTAATTCGTTAAACCCTATCATTAACTGCCATTTATAGGAAAATTATTGTAGCTATCTTTGGGAAGCTCAATAGACGTGCATGGGAATGAAATCCTGTCATGCTTCGTGCGTCCGAATTTGAAGGGACATGGGCAGAGAACGTGTGCCATTAACATTTATTTAGCATAAATAAAATGTTAATGCGGGGGGTGTGTTTACATCTTGAAAAGTGCCACCCAATGAAAAAATTCCACGTGGCCCCGAACGGTACGGTGGCTATATGAAACTTGTCCCAGTCGAGTACCAATTGCAGAGGATTACGGGAATTAAAAAGGACACTGTTTTATGACAAACGGTGTCGTTTTAGGATGAACCGGTGTCGTTTGAGTAATAATTAAGCGATGGTTTGGGAGGTTATTGGATCTAACCATTGATTTGGGCATTATAATCATCGAACGGTGTCCTCACTGCCCTGTTTTATAACTGAAATTAGATGCAATTGCAGGGAATCATTTTGAAAGGCAGACGTGTTGCATTGATTCACGTTGCTTGAAAATAGGAACCACGATCCAGGAAGTGGCCATGAACACCATGATCGAAGCGAGCAGGGGAAGAAGGAATTCTGAAAATATCAATATAACCGTTCGAAAGCCCCCGCAACCGTTTTATGTGGCCAACGTGGGTATCAATCGAAGACGAGGAGATCGAAGGTAGACCCAGTGTCTATAAATAAAGAAGTAAAGCGAAGAGAGAAGCCCCCACAAAAAATTCATATCATCTGACAACTCATACAAAATGATTGCTCAGAGATCTATCTTAGATTAGTTTTTAGTTTAGCGTAGGATCTTTTTGTAAGTTGAAGGCTTATTTGCATGTAAGATTGCTTTTGATTAAATTCAAGTTCTCTTATTTTCTTGTAAGTTTTTTCTTACCAAAGAATAGTCGTTTGTAAGTCCACTTTTGATTAAATTCAGTGTGCTTATTTTTCTGCATTATTCTTGGAAGAGTCTTAAGAGTGTTTGTATACAAATTTACCTTTGATTAAATTCAGGTGTGTTTGTGTTCAATCATCTTTTCGGATTCGAAGTGTGTCAATCTTTTATTTGGTTGATACCTTAAGAAAAAATCCTCTTAGTTGAGGTAATCGAACGGATAACACAATTGCCTGATTGAGATTAGTTATTTCAAATCAATTTGGAAAGAGTAATTTCTTCTTGGAAGTTATTTCTTTTCTGGCACGCCCGCACACAATCATTTGCCATTTGATTGAGCTAATTCAGCCCAAAACAGGGTCTGAATTCATTAATTCAATTGATATTTTGGTTCAAATGAAGTGCTAAATTGCATGCAGTTACTCCCCAATAGATTGGGCTTATGCACTCAAGGGCATATCAATGCATTGTATAGATTCTCAAAAAGTGGTATTAGAGCCGATGGTTGACAATCTATTGACATACTCTCAGAGCACCATGAATGGTTTTGCACGGAAGCAATGTGGTTGTGGAGTACTAGAGGGAGTTTGGATGCAAAGAGAGATAGACCAAAGCCTAATGTACAACTCACACATAAGGGGGAGATTTTGTTAGAACATATGTGAATGTTAAGTTCCACATAAGATAAATAGAATAAATGTTGGCTCTTAAAGAGTGATCAAAGCCTAATATATCACTCACACATGAGGGTGAGATTTGATAGAACATACATGAATGCTAACTGCAAAGTCACATAATTAGGATAAAGGTTGGTCTCAATATAATATTAGATGACTCACTACTCACAGGCTTAAACTTTTAAGTGGGTATGAATTTATTCAATTAATATTGGACCCAAATGTTTGGACTCTTTGCAGTTACTCTCCAGCAGATTGGGCCATATGCACGCAAGGGCGAATCAATGCATTGTACAAACTCCCAACATTCTTGATGTTACTGGGGAGGACCAGTGTGGTGAGGTTGGTTGCCCCTCTTTGAAGAAGGAAGAGAAGTTCTACACGATTATGTTATAAATTTCTTTTCTACTTATCTTTCTATTTTTAATTATAACCCCACTAATAATAGTTACTAATTTATTGTAATCATATCATAAACAAATAAAACAAATCACAGTTACGATTTGTTAAAGAGTAGGTCTAATTGATTTCTTAATTTTATCAATCGAGATGGTCATGTGTGATCCCTTCTTAATGGGAGATACGCGTAGCACCTAGGTTTAAGCTGATCGGACAAAGTATTTAATCTCTGCTACTACGTCGAGTCATGTACATAAGGTTAATAACTTATTGTTTCAAAACACGGTGAGATCCCGTGATAGGAAATTAAAGAGATACACAGTAATATCCCTTACCCTGGGCAGGCTTTTGTCTCTCTCAGAAGATTTGGAATTACCCATCCTCCCAAAGAGATTTGGTATTAGGATCTACAATGCTTTCGCCTACAACCGCAATCCACCTACCCAAGCAAGACAATGGATCGAAAACATTTATGACGGCACAAGTTGGGTTGCTCGCACCCCACCCCACCCCATCACAACACACCACTCCTGCTAGCGTCACACCCAATATTTGGACACACATAATTACCCGTACATGCATCTCCGCGGTCTTACCGTGCAGAACTCTTCTTTTCCAAGTGAATTGCGACGTTCCGAGCCGCTCAAAATGATCAGAACGTGATTTTAAGGGTACTCGCTTGAAATCAGCAAAAAAAATGATCGGAAAGGGCTTAATCCGAATAGTTTTTTATTGAACGGTTCAGTAAAAACTGCTCAGATCAAGTTCATTCCGATCATTTTTTTTGCTGATTTCTCGCAAGTACCTTTAAAATCACATTCTGAACACATTGAGCGGTTCGGATCATTGCAATTCGCTTGGGAGAGAGGAGTCCCGCATGGTAAGGCTGTGTGGGATCCCTCATTGGATACTAGGGTTTGCCCGTGCTTGATTCAGGCACGGCGCAACGCATTTTGAACACAACTAAAATGATTTACGAAACTATTGACCACCCCCACCAACGAAGATGATTTATACGGGATTTTTTTTTCTTAAATTTGGTTCAAACAGAGTTCTTCTAGTGCATGTCCTGCCTAAAGGCACGGATCGAACAATCAACACGTGCAAATCAACACTGTATCCATGAACAAAGTATCAACATATCCATGAACAAAGTTCTTCTAGAGATCGTCGTATCCGTGTTAGACATTTCAGAATCACTTGACACGACGGGGACATTTCGCAAGACACATCATATGATATTAGTATCAACGTGTTCATGTTACCACAACCAGTTTTTTCGTTACCACATTATGGGCGAGAAATAAATATAAAGAAAAATTATCAACTATTATAAACTTATTAATAGCACTCATATAAACTTATTAATAGCACTCAAACAAACAGAGCGTCGGGAACACGCGTTTGTTGTTATTTTCCCCAGCTACGTATTGATCCACCTTAATCTTCTTCTTGTTTTGCCAAAAATATGAGCTGAAAGTGTGAGAAAACAAATTAGATGTTGAGAGGAGGAGCTGCAAATTAGGGTCAGCTGTTAGGTGAATGACCAAAAGGAGAGTAAACAAAAGGGAGATGTATATTTTTATTCCATCTAAGTATTCTTACAAACACCTTGAATGCAGTATAAAATTCCTAACAATTTCCAATGCCTAAAAAAATTTCAACCCCGGAAAGGAGTAACAATCACTAATGGGGTATAAAAAAACTAAGGTGAAATTACACGGACACCCCCTCATCTATCTGGTTTGGACACGGACACCCCTTAACCTTTAAAATCGCCCATACACACCCCCTCATCTACTGAAAAGGGAAAAAAGCCTCAACGCCATTAACGGAATGAACGAAATGTCAAATATACCCTTTGTGAAATTACACGGATACTCCCCCATCTATCTGGTTTGGACACGGACACCCCCTAACCTTTAAAA
The DNA here is from genome assembly GCA_019656275.1 of Rhododendron kiyosumense. Lineage (NCBI taxonomy): Eukaryota > Viridiplantae > Streptophyta > Magnoliopsida > Ericales > Ericaceae > Rhododendron > Rhododendron kiyosumense. The sequence continues at coordinate 18,842 of BPLS01022819.1, forward strand.
ACGCCCATACACACCCCCTCATCTACTGAAAAGGGAAAAAAGCCTCAACGCCGTTAACGGAATGAACGAAATGTCAAATATACCCTTGGTGAAATTACACGGATACTCCCCCATCTATCTGGTTTGGACACGGACACCCCCTAACCTTTAAAAACGCCCATACACACCCCCTCATCTACTGAAAAGG